>CM046437.1:35226408-35299801 GCA_025506505.1 Flaveria sonorensis
ATTCGAGCAGGTGATTTTGATATTGGTATATATGACATTGTCACTCTATTTGTGTTTATGAATGTATCTAGTAACTTATTTGTTACTTATACATATGAACATATTAGACTTCATATTTATATCGATCTCTTCTGGGATCCAAATATAATATACATGACGCATTTCATTTATTTCTTGTATTGCCAGCTTTTAATATTCTTATCTCCCCTTAAACTGGGTATACTATTACATTTCACTGATAGTTAACATGCTAAGTTGCTATAGATGTTTTCTCCTATCAATCTTGTAACTTTTAATATCATTATAAATATTAAGCTTTGTTTGTAATATCATTTTGATGTATTGTGGTGGGCGTATTATTATGCAGCCCGCATAACCAAATATTTTTGTATGGGACATGTAAGATTCTCTTCTGGAGATTATTTTTAGGAAGATTATTGTTATCAATAGTTAGAATTTATTTAATTAGTGTATCGACATATAGATTGGTTTGCCCTCATTAAGAGATGTTAATTCACATTATTGTAGGACCGTTTGAAGGGTGGGTCATACAATCAGTCTCAGAATGAGGAGAGGTTTAGAACACTTAACAGTTCAAATAAGAACTAGGTTTGAGTATGATGATACTAAGAACACAAGTAATTAGTGAGACAGAACTAGAACAAGAAAAAACAAGTATGGTTTTCAAGCGCTGTATATTGCTCTCAAGTTCTATTACAAGTGTTTACAAAGCATATTAGAATTACAAGGACCTGAGACACTTTATACTACATCCTACAATCGTAAATACTTAGAAAAGACATTTGAAACACTAATCTAGATAACAAGATCAATGTAGAGTCAAAAGACAATTGCATTTTGACTAGTGACTATGACATGCCATAGCTCATATCCCTTTCTAATATAAAAAGGTTTACAGGTACAAAAGTAGGAAGTTACAGAAAAGACCTTTTACTTTTACAAAAAGCATGGACTTTTAACCAACTCATACAAGTTGGTGAGTCTGTCAGAGTTGCAACAGAAAGTGTGTCAGCTTTCTGAAAGTAGATCAAAGAAACCATGTCTTCTTTGTCTTCTGAAGAAATCAGTCTTCACAGCAAAATGGCTTCGAAGACTTTGTCTCTGAAGCTTCGGAAGACTTCATCTTTGGCTTCGGAAGATTTGACTTTGGCTTTGGAAGATTTTACACTTAGAGTATTTTCTAATGTAGAGTGTAAAACTTCTGAAGCACTTCTACCTTGTACGTCCAGTGCATGCATGCAGGAAGACCTTGGTTGGTTTTGCTTCTTTGGTTGTATCAGTCTATAAACTTCTGATATTACAAACTCCCCCTAGGCTGTGCTACCAAAACAGAAAAATTCTTTAGATGTTGATAGTCCTCATCAGGATCAACACCAAGCCTCTCTGATGACATACCATCTGTCCAAAGTAGAACATCTTAACCTCCTTGATCAGGATCCCTCAGACTCTCATAGTATCTTCTCAGACTCTCATAGTATCTTCTCATATTATAGAGATCATGTAGAGGAAGTCAAGCATGTCTTGCCAGAAGTAGACATCTTGACCTCCTTGATCTCTGATGACATACCATCTGTCCGGATAGTAGCAAAACTCTAGGACAAGATGGGTCCTTCCAATGGCAAGAGGCTCTACTTGCATAGGAGTTAGTTGAGTAGCCTCTTCATGCACTTCCTCAGGATGCTCTGACTCATCCTGAGTGTGGAGGTGATTGCCTTGGTGGTCTTCTTCTTTGAAACACTTTTCCTTGCCATCCTTTTCCTCTTCTTTGAAGTTTTCAACTGAGAGGACTGGTCTTCAGCACCAGATTGTTCTGTTGTGTCCCTCTCATTGGGATCTTTTCTCTCACAGGTTCAGATAAAGATAGAAGAGAACCCTGCTGCGGATCAAAAGATGAAGTTGCTGAGATGCACTCTAGGATTAGGTTGTTTGTCTCAGGGGTTCAACCTTACCTCAACTTTAGGTTGAGCTGGACTTGGTGGAGAATGCAAGTCTTTAAGCTCTCTTTTTTTGATTTTCTGCTTGATCACTCTTATATGCTCATGCATGGTGGATAGAGACATAGGACCAAGCCTTCTTCCAAGAATCCGTACAACTTCAAGAAGCTCATCATCCTTTGTCTATCTTTAGACTTCTTTTGGCTTTTGTGGATGATGGCCCTTGACCTTGCAGCTTCTTCCCTTAACTTTCTTTTTGCAGCTTTTCTTTCTTTTATAGCTTATTCCTCCAGCTGCTTTAGATATTCAAACTCAATGTACTCAAAGATAAGGGAAGAAGTGCAGCTAGTTGATAGAGTCCTATGGCACTCAGGTAGTTGATCATATCATTCTTTTCAGCTTCCCTATCTACCTAAGGTTGTGAAGTTGCCACAGTCTCTGTCTCAGGACTTTCTTGAACTGAGAAAGGACAGGAGCATGTTTGTAGTAGCCTTTTCAGTCTCCTTTCTTCCTTGATCTTGAGGAGCAATGCTACAATCCTTTCCTCCCTCATCTCCTTTGATAATTCATGTCAGCCAACTCACTCAACTCTTCTAATGGGAGAGATATGAGTTCATCAACGTTATAGTTCCTGGTCCCCAGGTATTTAGAGCCTGGCTGTCGTCAACTCATCATCTTGAGTGTTTGGCCTGGGGCAGCCCGGATAGCAGCTTGCATGAAGCCTGAGGACCCTCCTGAACTCTCTCCCCTTACTTCCTCTTCCTCTGTCTCTTCTCTCCTCCTCTAACTCTCTCAGAGGTTTTCCCTCTTCTTTGTCATGCACAGGCCTTGGTGACTCAGGGTGGAGAGATTTTGGCCTTCATTGCTTGGTTCAGCAGTCAAGCTCTGCCAGAGAGAGGATGTGAAGCACCTTCGCCAGTTGGTGCCTCACTGAGGTACTGGGTGCTGATGGAGATCCTGTCTCAAGGTTCACAGGCTCAACTTCTGGGACATCAGTCAAAGCTTTCCCTTCGAAGCTATCTCCAGATCCACTTAATCCAGTTGACCAAAAATCACCTGCTAGCCTCTGTCTATATAATTTTGATCCATCTTGAACTCTTCGCACCCCTTCCTTGAATCCAATCTGCTAATCTCTCAGCTTGTCTGTTTTGGCTTTGGTTGACAAGTAGGAGATCAACCAGATGGATGCACTTATAGGAACTTAGGTTTGTAAAATAAAGATCTCTTGTTGACCCTAAGCTCTAGAGTTGAGAAGAGCTCGTCTTTCTATGTCATACCTCTATCCCAAGATTAGGTTCTCAGAGTGAAGAGATGGGGTTGACATGGATCTGGGTATACCCTCCTCAAATAGGCTGTATATGAGTGAGTCCACTCAATGTGGACTTGAGGAGGTTACTGAGTATGGACTATTGTAAGTGAGGGTGGTAAATTCTCTAAGTCCATACTTTGAGAAGAATCCCAGGTTCTGTGACTGTTCAGACTTTCTCCCCCTTTTGGTAGCATCACTTTCTTGCATAAGTGAGCTGGGGTTGAGTCTATCACATTCACAGGTTCTTATGGACCTGGTTAGTTGTTCTTTATGGGTCTCTCAGCTAGCTTGCCCTTAAGATTGGTGATATCAAGTTGCTGGTCATTGACCCTCTTTTGTAAGATAGTCGCCTGAGATTCCAGGTGACTAATCTTGGAGACTAAATAGGTGCAAGTTTAGTCAATGTGTGCACCTTTAGTTTCAGACTCCCCTCATCTTCATCAAAGAGTCATGGGGGGATTAGAGATAGGACTAATGTCTTCTTACTCATCACCAGCATAGTGTTCTTGGCGATGGATTTCCCCTGCATCATGACAACTTCAAGAGAAGTGTCAAAGGCTGGGTTGCCATGGTCTAGGTCTGACTGATGTAATCACTTTCTAAAGTGAGAGCCTCTTTCAAATGGATCTGCTGAACAGGTTCAGGAAGATCCACCTCAGTCGGGGGTGGATGATGTGGCTAGACATGGGTGAGACAGGGGTACTCAACTCTCCTTGATTAGGGTGGAGAAGAGAGACTCATGTACTCACTGAAGCCCATATCTTCATCATCATAGAAGTCAAGGCTGGGATTGGTTGGTTGAGATCCAGCGGCTGGGGATGGTAACTGTCTCTGGAAGGTTGTTCACTAAGTGTTGAGACTCTGAGTGAAGGCTTAGGCTGGTTGGGTGTGAGCTCATCAGGCTGAGCATGAAGACCTCAGCACTGATCGTTAAGAGATGGGAGTGGTTTGCTCCTTAGGGGAAGTGGGGCTCGAGTGTCCACTTCCTCTTGCATGGTTGGTGATATGGGGACTGCACAACTGAATAGCAGGTGCTGGGGTCGTTTGGTTTTTCTCTGTAGGTGATGGTTATTGTGGGCTTTATTTGTGGTTGGGAGGTGGAAGGTGTGGGTTCAGCACTAGCTGGTGCTGCTAGGTTGCCACCTTGAGCAATAAGCTCAAACTTTTTAGGACTAGGGATGTTTCTACCTCAGAGAAGCCAACAGTTGGCTTCCTCATCATTTTAAAGATACCGAGCTTCATCTGTCCCAATTTAGAATATTACCTGTCCCCTTAACTGTGTGCCCAGTTCACAGTTGAGAATGTGCTGGACATATCTAGTGAACATATATACTCTAGGGAGTCCAAGTTAGTAAAAATTGGTATATACAATTGAGAATACCTAAACTTGACCCCGTGAACCATTCCATGGACTATGAAAGAGAGGTCTTCTAGAATCTGGTCCTATCCTCCATGCTTGTTGACACAATTGTATGACAACATGGAGGAGGTACTTCAATTGAGATGAGACCTTCCCCTTTCTGAAGGTTTTGGATGAGATGTCACCCTCATAGCCCATCTACGTAAAGGAGTGGTTGACAGCAGCTTTGGGAAAGGACAAGTCACCTTCAACATCATCCAGCTGAAGATGTGTGTTTATGTTGCTGGAGTGATGAAGATTGTCCCTTGCACTATGGCAGACAGTGCCTTCTCCCCAGTCCATGGTGACCTCTTCGTAGGTCCGCCAGAACTCCAACAAGTGATCCTCATAGAGAGGAGGATCAATGGTGAGGGAGGTGAAGTAGGTGGACAAAGAAAGGTAACAACAAACCTCTGAGAAACCTGGATCTTTCTCAGAGTCTTACAAGCAACCTGATTATGTTGCCTGTGAAGATGCATGGAAAAATCAGGTTGGTTTCACATCAAGGTTGGCCATTTGATGTAGCTTTCTGATGAAGGAAGATAAGAACAATAAACTTTGAAATCCGATGTCGGTCCCACCTCTAAAAAAGTGCCCAAAAAGGTAGTTTTCTTGGAAGTTGAAAATCTTCCGAAGATATTTTGCTTCGGAAGTTTTGAGAAAAAGCTTCCGAAGCAAATTTGGCTTCGGAAGATATTCTTAAGAGTTGTGAAAATTTGGCTTCGGAAGAAAATACTTAGAGATTTTTCTTCCGACACATATTTTTTTCGAAGATATTAAGACTTGGGAGTTTTATTCTAAAGAGAATAAATCTTCCGAGACTTAATTGCTTTCGGAAGATATGTCCTTCAAATACATGCAAGTACTTAGAACATATTTAAGCTTTGGAAGATATTCTCATAATTTCTTCCGAAGGTAATTTCGTATAAGTAGTTATGTGATTTAAAGATATAAATTTCTTCCGAAGGCAACTTGGAATCTTCCGAAAGAAAATATGTTCTGAAAAATTTTCAAAAATCTAAGAATATCATTAAAATTTTTCTTCCAAAATAACTAGGCTTATGAAGGTGATAAAATAGTCAACTTAGGATACACTTTTAGAAATAAAGTGATTTAAGTTTTAAGAAAATCTACTCACAGTTAATCATCCCAATAGCTGATACAAGATATTTGAATCTCTGTCCATCAAAGGCTTTAGTGAACAGATCAACATATTGTTCATTTGTGTTAACTTTGACTAGTTTGATTAATCCTTCTCAAAGTTATCTCTAATCAAATGATACCTGATGTTGATGTGTTTGGTCCTGGAGTGCTGCACAGGATTCTCTGTAATAGAGATAAACTGTTGTTGTCTATGTGGATGGGAGTCTCTTTGAAGTTGAATCCAAAGTCCAGCATCTGATTCTAAATCCAAAGCACTTAAGCAAAGCAACTTGCAGCCCAATGTATTCAGCTTCAGCAGTTGATGCAGAGACATGATTTTTTCTTGCATTGCCATAAGACAATCCTTCCACCAAGGAATTGACACCCCCCTAATGTAGACTTTGAATCATGTTGCAGCCACCATAGTCACTATCTGTATAAGCATACAATTGAAGTTAGAATTCTTTAGATACCAAAGGCCAAGCTTGGGAGCACCTTTGAGGTATCTAGAATCCTCTTGACAACAACCAGGTGTGACATCTTGGGGTTTGCTTGATATCTTGCCGAATGCATGTGGCAAACATGATATCAGGCCTACTGGCTATGAAGTACATAAGAGACCCAATCATAGCCCTGTAAAGATGCTCATCCACACACTCCCCCTCAAGATCAGTCCAAGGGAGTGGTTTCTGGCTATGGGTGTCTTAGCAACCTTACAATCAGTCATGTTGAATCTTGTAAGTATGTTTTGTACATACTTTGACTGACTTATGAAAATGCCATTGTCAACTTGCTTCATTGAATTCCCAGAAAGAAATAAATTCCCCCATGGCACTCATTTTAAATCTATTCTTCATCAGCCTCTTAGTCTTTACAGAGCTTTGGATTAGTTGACACAAGATTATGTCATCCACATATACTTGAAACCTGCATTAAGTCATCCTCCTTGTTCCTTTGATGAAGAAGAGTTCCATCTATAGTACCCCTCTTGTTACCATGTTGATAGAGATACCGAGATACTGTCTCATACCGCTTTTCTTGGAGCTTGGTGCAGCCCATAAAGAGCTTTATCAAGCTTGCAGACATAATCAGGATGATCTGGTCTGCAAAGCCAGGTGGTTGTTTGACATACACCTCTTCATCAATCACCCCATACAGAAAAGCACACTTGACATCAAGTTGGTAGACCTTGAAATCCTTGGATACATAAAAGCCAGGAATATTCTTACAGCTTCAAGTCTTGTCATATGAGTAAAACATCTGTGTAATCAATTCCATCTTCTTATGTGTACCTTGAACAACTAGTCTTGCCTTGTTCTTGATGACTAGTCCTCTATCATCTTTCTTGTTCCTAAAAAGCCACTTGGTTCCTATGGTAGTCTTCCCATGAGGAAGAGGACATAGGTTCCAAACCTTCTGCCTTTTGAATTGAAGCAACTCCTCTTGCACTGCTTCAACCCAGCTTCCATCTTTCAAAGCCTCATCAACTTTCTTTGGCTCTACTTGGGACAAGAAACAAGAGTGTAGAAAAACATTTTTGTCATGGGTTTTGTCCTCTTGTTCTCACCCCTGTATCAACATTTCCAATGATGTTTGTGGAGGGGTGTGACTTGTGGATCCTTAGTTGAGGATCACAGCAATTGATTGGAGAGATCCAAATTAGAGAAATTTATATCTAGCAATGGAGTATCACCCACCACATCAGCATACTTATCAAGTGAGACTTGATCCAATGAGTGTGTGACATTATTATGTTGTCTTCTATGGAGTGGTTATCAGCATCAAGAAATTCTTGATCACTATCACCACCTCCATTTCCTTTTACATTTGAAGCTCCTTCACCTGGTTTTGAACCTCTGAGCTGGAATTTGAAGCCATCTCAGATGTATCAGTTGAATTTATCATGTTTGTGCTGATAGGATCTCATTTGCAGGGTTAGTTACCACTTGGAGCTAAAGTAGTATTCTTTCTTTGGTCTTCTCAGCTCAATCTTAGGTCAGGATCTTCTGTTGATATGTTACCTTTAGATCTTTAAACATCCTCACAAAACTTGTTTAAACAGTTGGTAACTAATCAAGATCAAATAGCCAATCCGGACCAGAACCTTTTACCTAGGAGTGTGCTCATTGAAAGTCACATTAGCTGACTCCTCAACTACTCTAGTTCTGAGATTGTATACACTATAAGCCTTAGCTTAAGAAGATATCCAATAAAATGTCCATCATCTGATTTCTCAGCAAACTTGGATCTTTGGTATTCAAGATGGTGCATGGACATCCAAATGACCTGAGGAAACCAATGATGGTCTCCTTTTATTGCCATAGCTCATAAGGATTTACCATGAGTCTTAACTACTAAAACTCTGTTCCGCACATAGCAGGTTGTGATAACAGCCTCTGCCCAGAAGGTGATGGGCAGTTTAGAGTCAGACAACATGGTTCATGCAGCCTCAATAAGTGTCATGTTTCTCCTCTCAACAACAACCGTTTTGCTGAGGAGTCCTGGAGCACTATTTGTCTTGTAATACCCTTTTCATCACAAATGCATCAAGGATTTGGTTCTTAAATTCTATTTTCTTGATCACATCTTATGGTCTTGACCTTGTGATCAGATTGATTCTCAATCTTCAGAATAAAATTCTTCAAGATCTCAGGAGTCTTCATCCTTAGTTCTATAGAAAAAGACCCAAATGAATCTTGTGAAATCATCTGTGATCACTAAATAGTATGAGGTCCTTCCTAGACTCATTACACTGGTGGGGCAAAAAGATCCATGTGTAATAAGTGTAGGGGAGTAGTGATAGAGTTCCTTTCCTTTGGCTTGTGAGACACTTTGTGTTGCTTCCCTTTCAGGCATGCAACACAATGATCATCACTTGTAAACTCTTTCATTGGCATTCCAGGTACCAAATCATTCTTAATTAGTTTATTCATGCTCTTAAGTTTACATGACACATTTTTATGCCAGAGGAAAAACTCATCACTATTGGCTTTAGATAGAAAGCAAGAAACTTCTCTTGAAAGGGATGTTTCCTGCAAATCTATCTTGTACATGTTCCATTTCTTGGAGCTCTGACCAGGATATGCTCTTGAGGAATGACTACCTCGGGCTTATGAACAACGTACTCTCTCTGTAAAGAGCATGTTATGTCTTTAATCATAAAATAGGATACACTCAGAAGATTGTACCCCAGCTCCTTGACAAAGTTTACCTTTTTAATGCTGAGCTTACCATTTATGACCCTACCCCTTCCAGTAATGTAACCATTGACTGGGTTTGAGAATGATGTTCTCGTTGATGTGACTCAACCTAGGATCGAATATGCAGACTAGTCAGTAATATAGTCGTGGAATTACTATATTACAGAAGAGTTGAAACTGAAAAAATGTTTGAGTAAATAAAGCCATGAACAAGAAGTCAAAGATGTATAATATTGATGTTATCACTATTGAAGTCAAAAAACCTTACAAATTTAGGGTATGAACCCTATTTATATGCATACACATTGCCTGTACAAAACTAAACTACCCATGCCTTATACATGAATCTAGTCTAAGTACAAAATAATATATAACATTTGTAAGTTGTTCATCCTCATTAGTTCATGCAGATAACATGTCTTCATCAGCATTCGTGGTCATGTAATCAGCATTAACTTAGTTCATCCGCATTAGTTCATCCGCATTGTTCAGCATTTCCTTTTGTTCATCCGCATGGACTAATACGAGTGAACAAGTCTTGTTCAGCATTTCCTTTTGTTCATCCACATGGACTAATGCTGGTGAACAAGTCATCACATTTCTTCTGTCTTCATCCGCATTTGTTAATGCAGGTGAACAAACACTTGTCAGCATTTGTTCACAAGTCATCCGCATTCACAATGCGGGTACTTCACACTTAGCTTTTTCTTGTCTTTTGTTCTTATGTAAATAAGTCTTCTGTGTTGATGTTTTCCAACCAGAACAACCTCCAACCACCTCTAAGTTGGCAAGTATGATCCTTCAGGGTCTAACAATACTCCCCCTGGATTATACTTCTTGGGTTCCTTAAGAGTCTGATGGTTGTGGTGGTTGTGATGATTCTGGTGGGTCTTGATGTGATGTCTTCTGTTGGACTGTTGTTGGAGAGATTGTTGTATTAGCTTCATCATGTACCTCAGGTTCTGCGCAAGGAAGGATTGAGGATTGCCTTTATCATGTTTGAATAGTCTTTTGCTTCCTTTATTTTGTCTCTGCTTAGAACATGAATCTTCATCTCACTCATGGTGTGGATTTAGCAATAGGCATTTGTTCACTATAAAAAGTTCACTCAAAATTTGAAAAGTAATAAATGACTCACATTAAATGAGTATTTATAGTACATCTCATAATTTTCACAAAGCTGCTGAACAAATTAAATGTCCATTTACTGTAACAAATGCGGAAGAACTAATTTACCTATCCGCATTTACTGTAGCAAATGCGGGAGAACAAATGACTTGTCCGCATTTACTGTAGCAATGCAGAAGAACACTTTGTTGTGTCCACATTAGTTTTACTTGTACAAAAACAGTTACCCGCATTGGCTAAATGACAGGGTTACCTTCACCCGCATTAACCAATGCTCTTACCCGCATAATTTTTGAACTTGTCAAAAATTAATGTAGTTGCAGTGGATGATTCTGACTGGTTTTGCATAGCTGTTTCTGATTTTGAAGATAAGTATGCATCATTGGTGCTTTATGAAGATTTCGCAGATTCTGAGATTGTCAATTCTTGCCTGGATTGACTTGTATCCTTGATGTGATACATGGTTCCTAGTTTGACTGATTTTGGGCCTTATGCATCTTCTGAAGCAGTTTATGGTATAATTTCCATACAGACACTATCCATTTTGATTTTAAACAATGTTGCCTATTTTACATTTGCAAATTTCATGTTTTTGTAATATTTCCTTTTAAAATTTTACTACTCCCCCTAAATTTATATCCACATGGGATAAACTTTACACAATTTATAAAATTTAAGGACAATATTTCAGAATTTTGATTTTTGCTTATTTGTAAATGTAGAAATTTTGTACTGTTGTTGAAATTTTGGGATCATATCAATCTTATCTTTCATAAGTGCAAGTTGTCATGAACTTATTGATTGAAGGTATGTTTGTCCTCTTAAACTCATTCTTGGTCAATATTGTAATGCATGTGATTATTATCATGTTTTGATTAGTTTTAACATTTAACATAACCTCACACCCATAAGCATAGCAATTCAACTATCCTCATGTACTGTATGGTAGAACTTTCTCACCACTTTCAATTAGTCATTTAAATTATGAAATCTCATTCATTTTGGTACGGGGGATCCACATTAGGATTCTTTTACCTGATCCTTATTTTCGTATGATCCACATTGGGATTCTTTTTGCTCTTCACTTTGGAAGGTGATCCACTTTGGATTCTTTTTGTTCCATCACTTGGAATGTAATATTTTTGTTTTATTTGTCACCCTGATCGGATGTGTTCCTCATTGGGACTCTTTTTTGGATCTTAACATTAGCATTATGTGCTTTTTCTCCAGGTCTTTGCTCAGCAAAACAGAGGAGAAACTGATGTGTGAGAGAGATTCATAAAGTATCATGACCTGGTGTGTTTAGGTTGCTACACATACATACACTTGAATAGGTTAGATACTTACATGCTCTGAGATGATGCATTCACAGTTGAATGTGATCTTTAGTTTATCACAGCATTTATCTTCTTTCGTTCCAATTGACCTACCATATATCAGGTAAGTCATGTTAGTTTTTCAAGATATTGAATTAAGCATAGTGCATGATATAAAGACTGTAATTATATGATTTCCCAGATACAAATCAAGAACTTCAACAAAAATTGATTTCTTTTTGTATAAATGGGAATTTTTGATGTTTTTGTAAATTTTTGGTTTAAACGCAAAGATGACTTCCTTTTTTTTTTTACTCAAGGTTAATCATGCCGATTGATTGGACTAAGAATTCAAACCGACTTGGTTCAAATGCCTTAGTAAACAAATCAGCTAGCTGATTGTTTGTGTGAACTTGAATTAGCTTGATTAAACCTTTTTCAGCACAGTCTCTCAAAAGTGATATCTAATTTTAATATGTTTTGTTTTTGAGTGCTGAACAGGATTGTTTGTTATGAAGCTGTAGCAGTGTTGTAATATGGATTGGTATTTGCAAGAAATTATAACCATAATCAAGCATTTGGTTTTGAATCCAGCGAACTTGAGAACAGTAAGCTGATGCTGCAATGTATTCAGCTTCAGCTGTTCATACAGAAACATTGGTCTGTTTCTTGCACTGCCATGACACCAGTCTGGGACCAAGAAATTGACAACCACCAGATGTGGACTTTCTATTGAAATTGCATCCCCTGTAATCACTGTCTGTGTATGCATAGAGATAAAAGTCTCTTTCCTTAGGATACCATAATCCAAGAGCAGGTTTGCCCTAAGATATCTAAATATCCTCTTGACCGCATTCACGTGAGATTCCTAGGGATCTGCCTGATATCTATCACAAACACAAACACCAACATAACGTCAGGTCTACTGGCTGTTAAATACATGAGTGAACCAATCATGGATCGATAAAGAGTCTGATCCACAGATTTGCCATCTGTGTCTAGACCAACCTTCACTTTTGTATCAATAGGTGTTCTGATGGACTGACAGTCTGCAAAGTGAAACTTCTTCAACATGGATTTCCACATATTTGACTGGTTGATGAAGATTCCACTAGATGTTTGTTGTACTTGAAGACCTAGGAAGAATGTGAGTTCTCCCATAGCACTCATCTGAAATTTTGAATGCATAAGATCTTCAAAGTCTTTACAGAGTTGTTTGTTGGTGGAGCCAAAGATGATATCATCCACATAAATCTGGACAAGCAACATCTCATTCCTTTTTCTCTTTCTGAACAAAGTCTGATCAATCTTTCCTCTTTCATAACCATGGTCAAGAAGAAAGGATGACAGAGTCTCATACCATTTCTGAGGGCTTGATGTAAGCCATACAAGCTTTATCAAGCTTGTATACCCTGTGAGGGAAATCAGGATCCTCAAAGCCTGGTGGTTGACTCACGTAGACTCTTCAGAGATCTTACCATACAAAAATGCACACTTTACATCCATTTGATAAACTGTGAATTTCATGGAAGCAAGTATGCAAGAAATAGTCGTATGGCTTCTAATCTGGCAACAGGAGCAAACACCTCGTCATAATCTATTCCTTTTTCTTGTGTATAGCCCTATGCTACCACCTTGCTTGTTCTGATGACAATCCCTCTGTGTATCATTCTTGTTTCTGTATAGCCATCTGGTGCCGATAGGGTATTGACCTTCGGAAGATCCACCAGTTGCCATATTTTGTTTTATTGAATTGTAGCAATTCTTTCTACATTGCCTCAATCCAGCTATTGTCTTGAAGAGCCTCTTTAATGTTTTTGGGTATAGTTTGACACAGAAAACAAGAAAACAAACAGATGTTTGCAATACTTGACTTGCTTCGTGTCACCCGCTCATCTAATCACCAATAATGTTGACACTGGATGATTCTTGTGTGTCCTGGTAATTGGAATCAAATCACCAGCAATGAACACATCAAGATTAGAGACATCCAGATCATCTTGGAGAGAGGCATCTTATGGTGGTGATGTGGGGAGATGATGAAAGGAATCAGAAGGTTCAGCATCTTCAGTAGCATTATGGATACTTTCATCATTTGAATTTCTGTTGTTTTCAACTGGAGCACATGCTAGTTCAGGGTTTCTCACTTCAGTTGATGGTTCAGCAGAAGAAGAAGGCATTGAGCTATGATCACCCTCAGTTGAAATACTTTGATGTTGAATAATGGTCTTACAGATCAACTTGTATTGGCACTTCCTCATTAGCTTGATCAACAGAAGAAGGTGGAATCATAGGAAAATAGTCCTTCTATCCACTAGCCTGAGGATCCTGCAATTAACAAGTTAAACTGATCAAAAGATCTTGTAAACGAGTCAATATCAAACAAACCAATCAGGACCGTTTGATGATTTGGGAAAGAGTGCTCATTGAATTGAATGTTGGTTGATTCATCAATGATGTTTAATCTAGGATTAAACACCCTAAAAGCCTTTGAAACGGAGGAATATCCCACAAAGAATCCCTCGTCAGACTTAGGAGCAAACTTTCCTAAATGGTCTCTGGTGTTCAATATTGAAACCGGACATCCAAATGACTTCAAAAATCCAATAAATGGTTTTCTATAAAAAGAAGTTTATAAGGAGTTTTATTGTTTTCTTTAATAATCAGAGTACGATTTTGCACAAAACATGAAGTGTTGACAGCTTCTGCCCAAAATGTAATGGGCAGTTTTGCATCTGCCAGCATAGTTCGTGCGGCTTCAATTAGAGTTCTATTCCTCCTTTCAGCCACTCCATTTTGTTGGGGAGTCCGAGCTACACTGAATTGATGAACAATGCCTTTGTGTGTGCAAAATGACTAAGATCCACATTTTTGAATTCTGTCCCGTTATCACTTCTTATTGATTTTACTTTTAAAGCAAGTTGATTTTCTATTTTTGTGATAAAATCTTTTATTATTTGGGACGCCTCGTTTTATGAAGTAAAAGAAGACCCATGTAAATCGTGTAAAGTCATCTATGATCACCAAACATAGTGCTTCTTTCCAATGCTCATGACACGAGTTGGACCGATGAGATCCATATGAAGTAACTTCAAAGGAGAATTGTTTGTGCTTACAATTTTTGGCTTATGCGAGGATTATGTTGTTTTCCTTTAAGACATGCAGTACAGTGATCAACAAAATGAAATTCTTTTTGAGGTAAAACCAATTACATGGTTTCCTTTGACCAATCTGTTCATGTTTTAAAGTTCGTGTGACCTAAACGTTTATGCCAAAGTTGTGACTCATCAAAGATGCTTTAGACAAAAGACATGTCTCTTCAGATCGGATGAGCAGAATTAAGGTACAAGACATAGGTGTTATTCTTCCTTGTGTCTTCAAGACAACCCATTCTTCAGGAATGTAAAATCTTGGTTTCAGAATGTAGCAATGGTCTGTGAAGTGAGTGGAATATTTCTTGTCACAGATTTGCGACACGCTGAGCAGATTGAAGTTCAGTTGCTCACAGTAGTTCATTTTATCAAAGCTCAGCAGTCCATTTGTCACAGAACCTTCTCCTGTAATTCTACCACCTTGTGAATCTCTTCCAAATGCTACAGTAGTTCCTTGACGATGCTTGAAGTCATGAAGGAGGGAACTGTCTCCAGTCATGTGTCGGGAGCATCCACTGTCCATAACCATAAGCTATTGGACCTGTATGAATGACCCTACAAGACAAAAAGAACTAGTTAGAAAGAGGAACCCAAGCCATAATGGTCTTGGGTTGTCCTTTTGCATCAATCACTGTTACCTCTTGATATTTTCCTCTTGTTTGAGTTTTAGAGGAAGATGATTTTAGCACTTTTCTACTACTTCTTTGAAGTTTGATGTCATCAATTTCATCTGATGTGTCAGAAGAGTATACAAACCTTTCCTTTTGATTTTGTGTAAAGGTTGAACAGATGTTTGCTTGTCAGTAATCACTTTAATTTTATATTTTTGATAAGATTCATTGATTTGTTCAGGTTTGTTAGACTTTTGTGTCTGACCTTGTCATTGGAACTGATGAAATGGGCTTGTTTTGTGAGGTTTTCAATCTTTTATGATTAAAAGTAACAATCAATGGTATTATGATTGGTCATATCACAATGAACAATATTTGTTAAAATGTATTTTTTTCGTTGAGTGATTGTTCATGTCACAGATAGAGCAGTACTCGGCGATGTAGCACTCATCTATGTTGTGATTGGTCATATCACAGAATTCACAATACATTGATTGTCCTTTAGTCATGATGGAAGGCATATCAGTCTTTGGGGTGCAACAGATTGTTTCACACTTCTGACTTGCTTTTTTTATGGACTGATGCTCCTTCTTTCTGTATTGCCTTATTTCCTTATCGAATGTTTCTACATGTTCTTTGTTGAAAATATCAACCCAATTCCTTGTCTGATATTTGATGAAGATGGTGAATCAGATTTCACTTTAGATTTTTGTACAAAAGTT
Source organism: Flaveria sonorensis (assembly GCA_025506505.1). Taxonomy (NCBI): domain Eukaryota; kingdom Viridiplantae; phylum Streptophyta; class Magnoliopsida; order Asterales; family Asteraceae; genus Flaveria; species Flaveria sonorensis. Next base: position 35,242,344 of record CM046437.1, read on the forward strand.
GTTTTCCTTTTGGTGACTAAGGGAACTTTGGTTTTATCCATAAATTTTGATGAAACCTTATCTGATTCGCTTGAATTTTTTGGAGATATGATCTCATAATCAGATCTATGATTCACTGTGATTCGCTTGACTGGGCTCTTTGGTTTCTTGATAACACAGGTTTGTTTGAGCACGCTTTGATTTGATAGGATGACCCAATCTGATTTTATCCTCATCAGTTTCAATGTAAACACCTGGTTTGTTTTGAGGATTTTGTTGTTTGAGAAATCATTACTTTGGTTTCAATAATTTTAGATTCTTTTGTATCTGATTGAGTAAGTGACTCAGGCATAACAGTGTAGTTATCATTATATGGAGGAGGGCAAGTTTTGTATCCTATCCATTCATATCCTTAGCCCCTTTTGAGACACAAGTAACTCTTGTAACTTGATAGATGAGAGCTAAAACTTTCAAGTTTCACTTCAGTAGCTGATTGCATAGCTTTTTGATTTGGTCAACAATTAGGTTACCTCTTATTTTCAGCCACAAGTGTGTACTTTTCACCATGGAGTGTTTCCATGTCAGATAATAGAGATTTGATTTTAACTTCATAAATTCTCATTTCTTGTTTTAACATCTCTGATTTCACCTTTTCTTCTCTTATTTTATTAGCAATTTGTGATTGTGTTCCCTGTACCCCTGTACTTCTAGAACACATTTTCAGAACATAAATTAGATTTTACCTCAGATGGCATTGGAGTTGGTCCATCATTGATATGTGCCATAAGTGCATGATTCTAAAACTATGGTTGGACTTCCTCAGTATACAAGCTCTAATCACAAACTCCATCTTGTCTGATGACAAGTGCATTGGATGTTTGATGATTATTTCCTTGAGATTGATGAGTTAGCAAAGGTTGTCTTTGCTGAATTGGCTTTTGTTGATTCTACTCTTGCTGGTGTAGATGAGAGTTGCTTGATTGAAAGTTGGTATTGTGTTGTGATGAATGCTGGCCATGTGTGGGTCTTTGAAAGTTGGTGTTGCTTCTCCTGGAGAATTACATTCCCGAGAGAAATGACCATTCATTCCACAGTTAAGCACTTAACCTTGGATTTGTCATACCCCCGCTTGGTATTCTCATCAAGACTCAGTTTCTTCCCTTTACGAAAGAACTTCTTTGCTCTCATGGCAATCATGGCCATCTGCCATTGTAAATCCATTTCTTCAACATCATTAGGATCCATCTCTTCCAGATCCTCTTGAATCAAGTGTTCTGATGTGAGTCTCCCCCTAAAATAGGCTTCAAATCTAGCACAAAGGCATTGTAAGTAGCCTTCTATTCTTTAAATCTTTGATCATTGGGTATACTATAGGGTGTTTGTTGTGGGCTGAACAGAAGATGAGTTTATGTTGTTGAGCAGCACAGAATCCAGTTGTCTTTGACTGGTCACCAGATGAAAGAAAGTCATCTTCTTCAATCACAAATGCATTCTCAACAGAATGAGTTTCTGATGGAAACCTGTAAGCCTCAATGACTTGTGTCCACTGAGATTTCTACTCCTTTCATCCAGCTCCAGAGCCTCAATTTTTGCAATCATGATATCCAAGCCTGTACTCTCCAAATCAGGGTATTCTTTAACATAGTGACATTTTGTTTCCAGCTTTCTGGTAAACTGTGCATATTTTCTTGTTCATTTCCTTTTCTTTGTAATTGACCCCCATGATTTCAAGATCATTTACAAGTTGAACAAATCTATGAAGTTGTCTTGAAATTGACTCTCCTTTGTGTGATGAAAAGTTTCATATTGGTTTATCAGCTTATCCTTGTTAATTTCAGTCACTTCACTACTTCCTTCACACATGATCTGTAGAGCATCCCAAACCCCCTTAGCAGTTCCATATTTTTCTAATCTTTTTAGAACATCCATTTCAGTGCTTGTGTAAGGATGGAATAAGCTCTAAGGTCAATCTTGATTTTCTTATATTCTTCTTCATCAAGATTTAAACTGGGATCCTCAATGGGAATTCTTGCCATTTTGTACTGAGCAGCTTGATCAGCATTTAGAGACAGTGGAATGTAGGGACCTTTGCAAATAGATATTCATAGTCAGGTTCTACACCTGTAATATAGTTTCTTAAATGAATTTTCCACTGCTTAAACTCAGATTTTTGTTTAAGCAGAGGAGTTTTAGAAGCATGCCTAATTTCAGAAAGATTGTCATAATCCATGTTCATAAACTGATTTTAACTTGGTTGAGTAAGGTTTTAAGTTGATTTTAAAGTTCGAGCAGTGAGCTGTTCTCTGAATTTTCTGTTCATAGTCTTTACCAGATCTGTTAAGTTTCAGATCTGTTAGCACAAAGGAGTTCTAAGATTTTGTTGTTTGTGTGAGGAAGGTTCAACAACAGATTCAGTATTGTTACCACTTCTTGGTGTTCGATTTCAGTGTGTATGTTTATCAGAAGTATAGATCTTGCTGATAAACAACTCAGTCTACAGTTCAATCGATTTTCACACATAATCTGAGATGATTCTGTGATGAATTAAGAGCCGAGGCTCTGATACCAATTGACTGGGTTTGAGAATGATGTTCTCGGTGATGTGACTCAACCTAGGATCGAATACTAGACTAAGTCAAATATAGTCGGGAATTACTATATTACAGAACAGTTGAAACTGAAATAAATGTTTGAGTAAATGAAGCACACGAACATAGAAGTCAAAGATGTATAATATTGATGTTATCACTGTTGAAGTCTAAAAAACCTTACAAAGTTAGGAATGAAACCCTATTTATAGGTATACACATTGCCTGTACAAAAGACTAAACTACCCCTGACTTATACATGAGAATCTAGTCTAAGTACAAAATAAATATAACATTTGTAAGTTGTTCATCCGCATTAGTTCATGCGGATGAACATGTCTTCATGAGCATTTGTGGTCTTGTAATCAGCATTAACATACTTCATCCGCATTAGTTCATGCGGGTGAACATTCTTGTCAGCATTTCATCATTTATTCATCCGCATAAACTAATGCAGGTGAACAAGTCTTGTTCAGCATTTCCTTTTGTTCATCTGCATGGACTAATGAGGGTGAACAAGTCATCAGCATTTCTTCTGTCTTCATCCGCATTTGTTAATATAGACCTGGAGTGCTCATCATCGGTTTATTACACTCATACATCACACAAAGATTATCAATGAAATATCTTTAGTCCCATATCTTCCATACCCTTCATCTATCAAAGCCATATATCTCAATAAACCATGTGGACGGTTAAGGTCTTACCAAATGAGAGAGGAATCCTAATTTCATCTAAATCGTCCAAACATGATAAGAATCACATGTTACTTGTTGAAAGAATGTTGCGTGGGTTTATGAGGACAAACATACAGCAATCATTCTTGATGTTTTAATTATATATATATATAACCTGAGGTTAAGTAATCTTTCTACAGATCTATGTCCCATCTTATCTTTATCTGGATCACAAAAGGGTTTAGTTACTTTTGGATGTCATTTGAAATCGATTTAATTCCAGTTTGTGAAAAATTCAGATATGATTCCCAAAAAAATCATTCAAAATGAAAAAGATGAATCACTCCCGAAAAGGAATCTATTGATTCTCTCCCAATTGGTTGGACCGTAGGTGCGATGATTTACTTCACGGGCGAGGTCTCTGGTTCAAGTCCAGGATGGCCCAGTTGCGCCAGGAAAAGAATAGAGAAAGCATATGACTCCTTTAGTAATGATATGATCAGGCTCCTTATCAGGGTAATCTCACTGCTTGTCGATGTTTAATCACATCTTTGTGTTTTAGTGTATCTTGAAGATAAGATCCCATGATCAAGTCAGTTCTTAGTTCTTGAACTATTAAAAATTTCTATACATATATATTGTAAAAAAATAGATTCTTTTGATTAGATTTTACTAGTTTATTAAAATTTCTCTCATGAAAATCCAGAAAGATTTTCCTTTTTAAAGTATTTTTCATGTGACATCCGTCACCGAATAGGTGCGTTGACCTTGACTTTGGACTTTGACTTTGACTTTTGACTTTAATTTTTTCATATTTGGACTTGGTCTTAATTGATTGTTCATTTCATTGTTGACCAAATTTTAGCTTAATGGGCCTATGTCATAGTGTTGGACTTAGGGTTTTTGTCAATAAGATAACCATTGGGCTTGCCATCATTGTAAGGATCAATACAATATGTAGATCGATCTCGTAATGAAAACGCGGAATATTGACATTACGGTTAGATTGAATCAATTGATGAACATGAACAAAAGATGTAAATACTTCAAGTAGTATTGCTCTTTGATTTGATTACAAATTACAGTAAGTTCAAAATTAGAAATAACAAAAAGCTTACTAATTACATTACAAACTCCTATTTATACTAAACTAAGAGTTCTCACGCGAGTCACTGGTTCTCACGCAACTTGATGTTGTCACGCGAGAAGCAGTTTTCACGCGGCAACTTATACTTCTCACATGGCTTGATCTTCCTTTTCTTGATTTGATTTCCCGAGCCTCTAGGTTCAACCCCTACAATCTCCCCCTAGGCTCGGTAAATCAATGCTTTTAGAAGTCCACATCATTAACATGATAGTTTCCTCCATAAGCGTACATCTTGTTGGTCAAGCCTTCGTGATCGTCCAACCAAACTTTACTACTATGAATGTTCAGATTCATCAGCTGCAATTGGACAAGCCTGCAACTTCATCAAATCTTCCTTTCCAAATTTGAGCAAATCAACAAGGTCGATGACACAGTATTCTTTATCTTCACACTTTATCAATGCATGACCCGTCTCCTTTTCACAACTCCACCACTCAAGCTTTGCCAAGCTTTAATTGGCACTGGAGCATGAATAGCGATCTTCTTTGCATATCTCGGATGCCTGTAAACCCTAATCTTCATAGGCTTATTAGTGTTTGGATCAATCCGGGTCTCATCTTCAATGACTTTAGATTTAGCATTTGGAATTCTTTGAAGTTGGTTTTGCTCTGATTCCAAATCATATTTTTGATCCAATTTGCTTTGCTATAGTTGCTAGGGTAATAAATGGAACGACCCATGGCATATAAATCTAATGCTCGTAGAGTATGAAAGTCGTGTTCGTCTTGGAAATAATCAATAGCTCCACCCTTTCTCTTCACTATATACATCTTTTTCTCTTCATCGTAAGCCCAGCTGATAATAGGTTCCGAGTTCCCATACTACCTTGTGAAAGTTTTGGAATGCCTCAGCGGTGAATATAAGCTGGTGGAGGAGGAGCTGCAACAGTTAAGTTCCTGACCTGACGCACAACACTTTTACCTGTAACATTGGCTGTCTTGTCAATCGTTTGTTGATTATCGTCTCTCCTATGATTTCTCCCTCTTCAATCAATGTATCTTAAAACAAGTCTTTAAGACTATTTCTAAATGTCTGTTTCTAAATATGATTTCTCCCTCTTCAATCAATGAATGTATCCCCAACTCTTCTTTTTCTCTTCAGTAATGATCTTTTGCTAGAATGTATAAAATTCTCTTTCATAGGCTGCTTCTGTAGCAGGGTCTAATGGTGTGTACTCAACTGATCATCGGGACTTGGTCCGAAGACATTTTCAGTACCCGATGATCTAGCAGTACCTGTAGCTGCACCCATATCTCCTCCCTGATCATCATCATCATCATTTCCATCATCATCACCTTCATCATTATCACCATCATCACCCTCATCATCATCATCCTCATTACCATCATCACTTGAATCATAATCTATCAAGTCTAAGCCATCATCTTCATCTTCTGGGTTAGGAATGGGCATCATATGTTCAGGCTCCACAAACGCCTCTCTAGTATAAACTACAGGTGATCCTTAGTAGTCATACGAATATCAGTGGTAGGTGACTCTTGACCAACATCAACAGTCTTTGTTGTCCCTTTTTGAACAACAGGATAAACAGGATGCTCTGTAGTAGTAATCTTCAGCAGGTTCAGGACCAGCAGGTTGCTGTCCACTACTTTCTCCAACTTCTGTGGTCTGTTGTGTAAACTGAAAAGACACACGAGAAGTGAGATCTCTCAGATTCTGCTCTAGGATCTGAACATAGCTGAAAATGAACGTTTGGTGATGTTCAAGACCCTTGATCCTTTCATCCTTCTCAATCAACTGCCTCTGTAAATCATCTATCATCTGAGTCTTCTCCAACATCTCTCTTCCAAATTACATACATGTTCATTAAGTGTGATACATATAGGTGAACTAGTTGAAGTACTAGCACCCTGTCTATGCTCAGGAGGAGTGTTGATGAAGTCTTCCATACAAATAGATTCCTCATTAACCTGATCTCTTGGAGGTGTGCTCAACACGTCAGTAGTAGTAGTGGACACATCAGATGGTGTCTCAGTGGTATAGCCTCACTTACTGTGACTGGAGTCTCAGTAACAGTAACATCTTCCTAATTGGCTCAGTGGTCACGGGGGTCCGACATTTTCTCAACACGCCATGTCCTCTACCCCTACCACGAGGATTATCAACTGCTCTTCTCGCCATCCTCTTTCTCCTACCTTGACTAACAACTGTCTCTTCTGAAACAAAATCTGCATCACGTTCCTCAGCAGTGCATTTGTAGGAGCTTCACGCACTCTGGGACGTTCTTGCAACACAAAAGGTACGTTCTTAATCTGATCACTATCAGTCTCACTCCCTGAACTAAACAAAGAGTCTATCTCAGCATCTATATCAGTTCCCCTTAGCTGTGAACTCTCAGTGATATCTTCAGGCATAGTATTAGAAGGGCCAACTTGTTCAGCTTATGTGGCCACTCTTCAGTCTCTTGTGCTTTCGACTGAAAACTCTCAACAAACCTTCCAAGTTTGGCAAAATGAACTCCATCCTAGGCATTTCCTCTTGCCCCATAAGATAACTGAAAATATCCTTCTTCATCACCATTATAGCATAGGTAGATGAGTTGGATACTACTAACTCAGGATGAGCCGCATTCATTATAAGCTGAATGAATCGTGGGTACATCACAAACTTCTTCCCAACAGTTGCTATCACATTCTTCTATAATTCAGCAAAGATTTCATCAACAAGTGATATCAGCAGTGATCCAAAACAGTACTTAGACTATCCATGCCAGCTTTTAGATTGCTAAGGAAATGGATTACTACATGAAATAAGTACTTCCAAAATGGTGGAAGATACTTCTTCTCAAGAGATGGATATCTATGATCATATCCCATCCTCTTAAGGCAGTCTCATACTACGTCACTGGTGAGTTGGGTTGATCTTCAAGCAATAACACACTATTACTTCTACTGTGACAACAACCCTCTTCCCTTTCACGGTAGCAAAAATACAGGGTTCACCATCCTGATCAATCTTATTAACTGCTGTCTCCCAAAATGATCGATAACATCAGTGAAAATAGTGAGATTAGTCGAAATGGCATAATGAATCCGACACGATTTCAACCCATCAATAAGTGATCTTAACAAGGCTTTGTCATCCGGTATATCTCCCAGATACGCCATAGCATTATGGTTTTTATTAAAAACCAATGGATGTGTCATCTGAAACCTAGAACAAACTTAATAAGAACAAAAATATTTCAAACATGAAACAAAAATTCTATTTAAAAACAGAAATTCACACTTAGAAAAATTTTTGAAAGATAGAACTTCTCGCGTGAAAACATCAGGTTCTCACTTGAAACTGACTTTGACTAAAAGTCAACTTATCGCGCGACAAGTCAAATCTCATGCGAATAGTTTTGTCCAAGTTTGAAAGTTCTTGCATCTGTTCATATTCAGACTAATTTTTGCATGCGAAAAGCCTATGAGATTTCAGAATTTCAATTGTTCAATTTTAGTGTTTCAACCATTAAAACTTGATTAGTAGGTGTCGCGTAAGTCATTTTAAAGGTTTAACATGTTTAATTTTTCCAGTTTATCATGTATTCGTCATATGAACTTTCGGTCAAGTAACAAACACATTCAAATCTGAACTCAATCATCTATATACCTTGTAAATCACTAATAAAACCCAATTTGAGGTATATGGACACTAAAATCAAAGTTTAACATGTTTCTACACTTAGAATTTGAGAGAGAAATTTCTGAAGTTTTTGTACGATAAGTGTGACTTTTCGCACAACTGTAGTATTTAAAGTACTTTGACTTCTCGCGCGAGAAGTCAGAGTTCTCGCATCTGAGACTTTTCGCTTCAACTGAACCGTTGGCATTTGTTTGAACTTCTTGCATTAGATGAACTTTTCGTATGCGACAAGTTCAATTTCCTTTTAAAATTTTCAACTTCAGTCTGAGATACCAGTGCCTTAGTATTAGAGGTACTAGCCTTATCCCCTTTAGTTTCAACCTCCACCATGACCATCTTCTTTCCATTGCCAGCTTGAATAGACATTCGCTCAGTGCATTAGCAAAGTAGCCAGGTTTGTCACAATTATAACATCTCAAGTTTTATTTGTCAAACTTGATTTTGCTAGAGTTGTTTAAACCAAAAACTTTCCTCCCAGTTCTTCTTGAAAAATTCTTAGCACGATACACCACCATGGCCATCTGATACTTGATATCATTTTCTTCTACATCAACTGGGTGACTTGTTGCAAATCATCAACCGTGATGTTGGGTGTATTGAGTCTTCCAGTAGAGAAAGCTTCATAGCTGTTCATGAATGAGGTAAAAAGAGCAAGGTGTTCTTCCGCAATCTGGATAGTTTGTTTGTTGGGTTGGATATTAACAACAAATGCTTATTGTGCAGGTTGAGATGATTGACATTATGGATAGGATGGGATAATGGTTGAACTTGAGGCAAAGATTGATCCTTGACAGTTGAATGACCTGATGCTGATTTTTACTGTTGCTGACACAACTGGGAGTAGTTGACATAGTAATTCGAATTACTAGCCATTTTGGCATACAAAGCAGATGCTTCAGCTCCCATTGTGTTGATATAATTGGCAGCCCTTTGTTTGTCATCCATGTCATAGGACTGATGGTCGAGATTAGATCGCTCAGAGATAGGGTAAACAAATCTTTGGTTCTCTTGATAGTAGCGCAGTTGTTGTTCCAGCTATACGGTAGTGAGTTCAACAACTTCTTGTTCATTGAAATGTTCTCCAGTGTAATTCCTACACTCTTTATTTTCGTTATGAGTTTGACGAACCTCGACATCTGGTCTTCCAAAGTTTCACCAAGAATATGATTGAACATATTGAACTCTTGGTTAAGCATGTCTTTCCTGCTTTCCAGCATGTCTTTGTTTTCCATTATCTTCTCTTCCATAGCATCCCACTAATCTTTCTCCTTCCTATAGTCCTTGATTTCTGGGCTATCTCAGTTGTAAGCGCCATAGTGATGGCAGCATACGCTTTGTCATCAAGCTCTATCTTTTATATGTCTTCCTCATCCCATAGATGCTCAGGCTTTGTCACTAAGTCTCCCTTGTCATTAGTGTAAATTGAATGTATGGACCCTGTTTAATGGATCTCATCATCCTGGGTTCCGTGTAGATGACATGGTTCTCAAAGCGATAGACCCAATCCGGATAGTCTTCGTCGCTGAGAAGTCAGGGAGGCTTCGTGCTTGTTCTGATCTTATTGTCGAGATTGAGTGTAGCAGTAAAGTGCTTCCGATTTACATCTTTCAGAATTTGAAATCAACTTCCTCAAAATTCTTCAAACTTGAAGTTTTCGGGCGAATACTCAAGTTCTCGTGTGAAATCTAACAAACTTTTCACGCGGAAAGTTCTGAAACTGAATTTTGAGAAAACCTCAACTTCTCGCGCGAAAGGAATCTTTTTGTAACAAACTTCTGCGAAAACTAATACTTCTCACACGAATACCAACTTTTCTCACAGAATCACCAACTTTTTGCTTGATCCATTTGTGCAATTTCGAAGATTTCCAGCTTCAAATTTTCACCAAATTGATTAAAGTTTGATTAATTAAATGTTCAATTAGTGATTTAGGTTCAATTAAGATTCTAGCTGTCTCTAATTGATTCAATCAAGCTTGATTAAGGTAAAAACAAAACATCTTCAAATCTTCAAATGCCGAGGTTATTAGTTTCACCATCTTCAAAAATGATCAAGGTTTGCAGAAATCAAGTAGATCTTCAAGAATAAGGTTCCAGAACACTCTAAAAGTTTCACTTCAATCTTCAAATCAATTGATCTAGGCAACAAGGCTCTGATACCAATTATAAGGATCAATACAATATGTAGATCGATCTCGCAATGAAAACGCGGAATATTGATATTACGGTTAAGTTTGAATCAATTGATGAACATGAACACAAGATGTAAATAACTTCGAGTAGTATTGCTCTCTGATTTGTTACAACTTACATTAAGTTCAAAATTATGAAATGAACAAAAAGCTTACTAATTACATTACAAAACTCCTATTTATACTACTAAGAGTTCTCGCACGAGTCACTGGGTCTCGCGCGACTTGATGTTGTCGCGTGAGAAGAAGTTTGTAGAAGCCTCTCGAAGATTAACATTTAGTCTTTATTGTCTTTATTAATAGTTTTGTCATAGTTTAGGGACTTATTTGTAAATATATGTTTCTTTTTGTTTTCTTTGATAGTATAAATAGCATAGATTATGTATTTTGTAGAAAAGCACAAAGACTAGACTAGTGCACCTTAGAATCAGTTGAATGAATTGTAACTGTTCTCTACACTTGTATTTCTATGCTTTCTATCAATGAAAAACTATGAATTTTCTGATATATTTGCATTGATTTGATTACTTGTGTTTGTTTTGATTCAATTGCATCACAATATCATCACAGATCGATCAATTTTGATCCTATCAAATGGTATCAGAGCTGTTGGTTCAGTGATTTGAGCTTATCGACATTTTGAGCTCTCTGAATCACTTGAATCTGTGATTGATAAGCAATTTGATCAAATAATTGTTGAATTCAATTGTTTTTCATTAATACAAACATGATTTGAATCATAATTTCATGTTCAATTTGTTCAAATCTGAGAATTCGACCTAAATTCTGTTCAAACCTGTTCTTCATATTCTGACTGTATTTCAATCAGAAGATTGAATTGTTGTTGTTGTTTTGTAAATTGAAGGTTAAGGATTGATTATCAACCTATAAACTACCTAATTGGAAGTTTTTAGATCAATTCAACAAGTTTTGAATATTTTCAGAAGATTTGAGTTCATTTGAATCTGTTGAATTAGGCGCATTAGGTTAAAACACTGCTGAAAATTGCCTAAGTGTATAGGTGCTTGACAACTGTTTAGGCATTTGAACACTATTCAGGCGTTTTTGGTCTAGGCGTTTGACCACTGTTGAGGCGTATTACAACTGTTTGGACACTGAAACTTTCAGAAACCAAGTAATTCTAGGCGCATAACCACTGTTTAGGCGCATTACAACTATTTTGGCGTTCTACAACCCAGGGGCTTGACAACTGTTTTGAGGCGCATTACAAATGTTCAGGCACATTATCAGTTGGGCGATTCAGAATTCTACTAAGGCACTCCCTTAGGCGTTTCTACATCAAAGTTGGGTGTTTGACAACTGTGTGAGCGCTTCATCACTATTTAGGCGCATCATCTCAACACTTAGAAATTTTTTCAAAATTTAAAAATCCAAAAATATTTTCAATTCATTGTTTTAATTTAAAAACTTAAAAAAAACAACAAAAACAAATCTTTTTCTTAAAAACAAAAATTCAAAATGGTCAAATCTGAAGATTCTAAAAACAGAGTTCCTAAGTTGAAGAACAGAGCTGATTTTAAGAATTGGTCTCTTAGATTGAAACATCAACTTAATTCTATTGACACTGACTTGTGGAAGTCAATAGAAAAAGGACCTCATATCCTAATTACATCAGATGGTCCTGATAGAGGTTTTGTCTACACAAAAGACTCTCTAGAACCTTATCCTGAAGATGGGTTACGGTGATGATCTAAGAAAAGTAAAGAATGAAATTAAAGCATATTCATTGATGTGTGAAGGATTACCACTAGAAGTCTTAACTAGGCTTGATGGATATCAAACTGGATATACTATGTATAAAGCTTTGAAGATAATATGTGAAGGTGGTAAGGAGATTCAAGATCTCAAGAAGCAGAAACTAAAGAGGCAGTTAGAGCTGTTTGAGCATTTATCTGGTGAAACTATAAACCAAATGATGAATAGATTTGTGCAACTTACAGCTGAGATGTCAACTGCTGGCATCAAAAATGATCTCAAAGATCTAAATTTCAGACTTCTCAATGCTCTTACATCCTTATGGAAATAAACAGTGACATTGTTGAAGCACACTGAAAAATTCCCTATGGATCTTGATCTATTGATTGCCAAAATTGAGTAAGTTGAGATTGATGAAAGCTCAAGAAATGATAGAGCAGCATCAATGGCTCAGTACAAATATGTTGCATCTCCAGCTAGCATAGTGGAGAACACCTTTATGGCAAAGAATGAGAATTCACTAGAAGAAGAGGGTGATCTGTTTGTTGGAGCAGGGTTCTTTATAGATTCTTCATATACAATTGCTCCTGCTTAGGCAACTCAACCACAACCTCAGTCTCCTCCTAAACCTCAAAACTCTAAACCTTAAACTGAGACTCCATCTTCTAACTCTGATAAAACTAGTAAAGTTAAAGATGTTATTAACATCCTATTACAGGATGAGGAGTCCAAAACTGCTTTTACTGCTTTTATGGCTAGTTTTCAAGCTTATCAAGGTAGTCATTTAACACAATTAGATCTTGATTTGCAGGACTTATTCGAGATGGATCCAGACGATGTAGAAGAGATGGACTTAAGCTGGCAAATGATGATGATTGCGTATAGAACCCAGAAACATTCTTATGTCAACAGGAACTACAAGCCAAGTGCTAACAAGACTATTGGATTTGACAAATCTAAGTCAAGGTGTTTCAACTGCAATAGCTATGGCCACTTCTCACGGGAATGCAAAGCTCCCAAAACAAAGGAGGGAATGGTCAAGCTAGTTCAAGCAATCAAAGATATCCACAACCGTCTCAGAAGACATTCCAAAAGCCATATCAAAGTCTACCAATGCCTGAACTTAAAGATGAATCTAAGTCTTCTGAAGAGCCTAAGAAAGCTCTTATCGTGAGCATCAAGGATGATATGATTGGAGTGCGTATGCAGAGCAGTTTACAACTGACTTAACCTCTAGTTTATCTCTTATTGCAGAGGTTCAAGGTGAATACTGGTCAGAAGACAGTGGTCCGAAGGCTGAAGATGACTCTGAAAATGAAGAAGAAAAGTTTGACTGGAGTGACAAATCTGATCCTAAAGAGGATTCAGAAGAAGTTGCATTAATGGCACAGTCAGATCAACCAAAGGTTGAAAATTTATCTTCTAACTCTGAGACTACTTCACCTAAATATCTTGAAATGCCAGCTGAAGTAAGAGAAAAACTATGCACCAAATCTTGCTTTGAACATGTAGAATATTACCGAACTTACTCATACAAAATTTGTGAAAAGCTCAAGCAAGAGGAATTAATTCATAATAAACTTAAAAATAACCATAAAATATCAGATGAAAAGATCATTTCTCTACAAAATTCATGGAACAAAACTTTGAAAGAACTAGAAATTGTTTCCAAACAACTTGAAGAAATGACTAAAAACTTGGAAGAGGAGAAAATAGCACATGCTGCTACACAAGTTGATCTTGCAAAAGTCAAAAGTTCTAAAACAATTGTGGAACAACTGGTAAGTGAACGAAAGGACAAACAAAAAGCAGGCTTAGGTTTTACACACGAACCAATGCCTGAATCTATAACAAACACTTTACCAGAGAACTTCAACACGCATGATCATTCTCTTGAAAATAAGCTAAACTTAAAGCTTTCCAAAAAAACAACAAGATTTCTAATAGTGAAGAAGAGAAAACCAATGTTGAAATCTTTGAAGAAAAAGATACTGAAAAGATCAAAAACGGTCATCCGATAAAAGTAAAATCATATGAACCACGACCGAAAAGTAAGAAAATATTTGTTCCAAAAGAATCTGTGTTGGAAGAAGTGATCATTAAAAATAATAAACAAAATTCCAAAAACAAAGATAAAGCAAAACAAGAAGAAGAAACATCAGAAGATATAAATCTTATGGTCTAAATAATCCAGTGTTTATTAAATGGCAAAAAGATCAGAAAGAGAAAGAAACTGAAAAAGAATCTTCACCTGAAGATGTTCAACTCTAATAAAATCAAGTTCTACAAAATCAAGAAACCAAAGAAGAAGATGAAAATTGATAAAGCTAACACTGATCAAAATAAGAGTCAAGAAAATCAGACAAAAACAACAAATCAAGCAACTCAATTTAAATCAATAAAATTTGTGTCTGCTGGTACTTTGAACATGAACTTAATTCAAAAGTTAAACAAACTCCTAAGAACAAATCAAACTCTAACTGAAAACAGGTTCAGATTCAAAGTCTTCCGCTGTCGTTAAACGATTTATTTCTAATTATTCTAAGAATGCAGTTCATGTACAAAAGTCAAACCAAATATACAAAAAAACAAATTGTCAAATCAAAAACAAAATTTGTCAAATCAAAAACAAAAGATCAACTTTTTAATGCCTAAATCTAAACAAGGATCAAACGTTGTGTCAACATCAAAAGTTAACAAACATCTATTTAACACACCACAAAGGTACTGTGAAATCAGTGACATATAATCATAAGACTGCTGAATGCTTTTTCAACAAGTACTGTCATAATGTGATATGAGAAATCACTCAACAGCAGATTGTTATTTTAATAAGTACTGTACCTTCTGTGATGAAAGGACTCACAATACAGAAAATTGTTACTTTAGAAAGAGTTCGCCAAGGAAAGGATTTGCCAATACAAAATTGAGCAAAGGCTATGTTAATCCTCAGTTAAAAGAAATCAAACTGTTAGTTTTCAAAGATTAACTAACCAACCTTTCTTAGGCTTGAGATCTTTCAAAAGAAATGACTCTGTGAGACCAAAACAATACATTCAAGATCAATTCATTCCAAGGTCTGTGAGAATGAATGATAAAAATTTTGGAAATAAAATTTTTTCAAAAATTGGTCATTCAAATGGTATGAATTGTCTTAATAATGATCAAAAATTTATGAAAATAGAATTGGTAAATTCATTAAAAACAAGCCTGATGTGAATAAACTCCATTTTAAACAATTCACCATTGTTGATAAGTTTGGCAAACCCAAGACCATCTCGGCTTGGGTCGATAACTCAACTTAATTTTCTTTGCCTTGCAGGTACGCCCGAGAAGACCTATCAACACATGGTATGTGGATAGTGGGTATAGCCGGCACATGATGGGCAATCATGCCTTACTTCAAGAATTTAAGTAAAAGATGGTACACACGTCACCTTTGGTGGTGATGCAGGAGGAAAAATTACAGGCGAGGGAACAGTATCCAATGGGATAATAAGCTTTGATAAAGTCAACTACTGCTCACAGTTGAACTTTAATTTGTTAAGCGTTTCCCAAATTTGTGATAAATCGTATTCTGTTCTTTTGATGATTCTTTTTGCTACATTTTGAAACCAGGTTTTCAGATTAGCAAAGACTGGGTGGTTGTTAAAGCTGTTAGGGATCGAGATGTATACAAGCTGGATATGTCTGAAGTTGATCCATCTACATAAACAACTTGCCTTATTGCTCAAGCATCAAATGACGAAATTCAGCTTTGGCATAGACGTCTCGGGCATTCCAACTTCAAGAATATGAAAAAGCTTGTAACTGGAAATCATGTTATCGGCCTTCCATCAAAGAAGTTTGCCACTACTGATCTCTGCTCAGTGTTTAAAGGGGAAGCAACACAGAACGTCTTATAAACCCAAGCAAATAAACTCAAATTCCAAACCTCTCCAGATGTTGCATATGGTCCTTTTCGAAACAACAAATATGAAGAGTATTGGAAGAAAATCTTATTGTTTAGTTATCATTGATGACTTCACAAGATTTTCATGGGTTTTCTTTTTGAATGCTAAATCTGAAATGACTAAATTATTAAAAGATTTCATCACAAAAGTTGAAAATCAATTAGAACAAAAAGTAAAAATAATAAGAAGTGATAATGGAACGGAATTTAAAAATGTAACTATCGACATGTTTTGTGCAGAAAAAGAAATTGCTCATCAGTTCAGTGCTCCCAAAACTCCTCAACAAAATGGAGTTGCTGAAAGGAAAAACAGAACTTTGATTGACGCTGCACGATCCATGTTAGCAGATGCGAAAATTCCTATCACTTTCTGGGATGAAGCCATATCTACTGCGTGTTTCGTACAGAATCATACTTTAATTGTGAAAGACAACCTGAAAACTCCTTATGAGTTGATGTTTGGCAGGAAACCAAACATAGATTCTCTTAAATCTTTTGGTTGTCCAGGTTTGATTTTAAATTCAAGTGATCATCAAGGAAAATTTGATTCAAAATCTGATGAAGGATTTTTCATTAGATATTCATCTGTTTCAAAAGCCTATCGAGTTTATAACTCTCGAACAAATGTTATACTTGAAACATTCAACATTAAATTCCTTGAAAATTCTTTTCATCAGTTTCAAATGGTCCAGCTTGGTTATTTGATTTAGATTCATTGTCAAACTCTTTTCAATCTAACTTGTTTAATCAATCTAACTTGCTTGATTCTGCAGGTGAGAAGAAACTTCAAGGAGATCTCGGTTCTTTCAGTGATGATTCAGATTCTGATGATATGGATGACTCAAGCCCAGATTATCCATTTTTTCTTTTGTCAAAGATTCAATAATTGGTTTAATAATAATGATCAATCTCATCAAGATGAAGATCATTCAGTTTCAGAAGATCAAGATGTTTCATAACCTATTCCTAATGATGGTATAGAAATTGTACAACCTGAGTCTGGAACGTCATCTATTTCTGGTGATGTAGTTGGTACCGGTAATCTTGATTACTTCATCAACTCACCGACTCAAGTTCCTAATTTCAATCCACATTCTTCGAACCTATTGCATCAGCTTTCCAACTTGAACCAAACCAATCTTGATGTTCATGTTCAAGGGAATGAGATTCTAACATCTCGTATTCACAAGAACCAACCAACGTCTCAGATTATTGGTCCATTGAATGAGAGAACAACGAGAAGTAAATCAGAACAAGCAAATCTTTGCTTATACTCGTGTTTTCTTTCTCAATTGTTCCTAAAAATGTTACCGAAGTGTTAAAGGACAATAGTTGGATTGAGGCTATGCAAGAAGAATTATTTCGATTCCGCAAACAAGAAGTGTGGAATCTTGTGGATTTACCTGCAGGAGAAAATGCCATAGGCACAAGATGGTTTACAGAAACAAAATAGATGATCGAGGAATAGTTATTAGAAATAAAGCGAGACTCGTTGCACAAGGATACACCCAAGAGGAAGGAATAGATTATGATGAAGTATTTCGCTGCAGTTGCAAGACTTGAATCAATTTGTGTCTTCCTCGCTTATTCATCATTCATGAAATTCAAGGTGTTCCAAATGGATGTTAAAGGCGGTTTCTGTATGGACCGATCACCGATGATGTGTATGTAAAGCAACCTCCGGGTTTTGAAGATTCGGAATTTCCACATCGTGTGTACAAGCTTAGCAAAGCTTTGTATGGACTACATCAAGCCCCTAGAATCTGGTATGAAACATTGTCACAACACTTAATCCAACATGGATACACGCGAGGGAAAATGATCCAACATTGTTCATAAAGAAGGATGTTGATGATCTCCTATGTGTACAAGTGTATGTTGATGATATCATATTTGGTTCTACAAGTCCAAAATGGTGCAATGAATTCGAAGAAATCATGAAGTCTCGGTTTCAAATGAGTTCTATGGGAGAAATAAATTTCTTTCTTGGACTTCAAGTCAAGCAATCTATAGATGGAATCTTCATTAATCAAGAGAAGTTCATTGACAAACTCTAAAAGAAATTTAAACTGCAAGATTGTCAATCAATTAGAACTCCACTGACGTAAACACCAAGATTGAGCCTGATCCGAGAGGAAAATCTGTAGACCAAACTTTATACAGATCTATGATTGGTTTATTGATGTATCTTACTGCATCTAGACCTGACATAATGTATGCTGTTTTGTCTGTGCCAGGTATCAATCAGACCCGAAGGAATTCCACTTAATTACTGTTAAACGAATATTCAAGTATCTCAAAGGAAAACTGGCTCTAGGGCTATGGTATCCTTATGAAGGTAACTTCGAGTTACATGGATATACGGATAGTGATTATGGAGGATGTTGTCAAGATCGTAAATCTACTATGGGTGGTTGTCAGTTTTTAGGACCTAGATTAGTCTCATGGTAATGTAAGAAACAAACAAATGTCTCCGTTTCAACCGCAGAAGCTGAATACATAGCTGCTTGATCAGAATGTTCTCAAATCCCTTGGTTACAAAACCAACTGCTGGATTACGGGTTCAATTTTCTTAAAACTCCAATTTACATTGATAACACTACTGCTATGTTCATTACAGCTAATCCTGTCCAACATCCAAAAACAAAACATATCAAGATTCGATATCACTTTCTCAGAGATAACTCTGAAAAAGGTTTAATCATTTCAATCCAAATTGCTACTGAAAAAAAGTTGGCGGATCTATTTACAAAAGCCTTTTTTACCAGGAAGGTTTGAGTATTTGGTAGAGTTAATTGGTCTTATTAACCATGTGTAAAAACTAGTTTTTGAGCATTTCAGTTACTTGAGTCTTAAAATGATCAAAACCCTCCCTTAACTGAATAGGAAACAACAAGAGAAACTGTCAGAGTTAATTGCCTGATTGTATATTGTGTGTGCATGTTTCATAGAAAAACAAACCAAAATACAAAATAGAAAATTGAGAAATCAAAAGATAAAAATATAAAATAAAAACTACAAAAATAGAGTTTTTCTTTCTCAAATCATTTTTTTAGAAATGAATCTGTCTTTGCAATATGTGAGAAATGATAGATACATTAGTTTGATCAGTTGCATACTTCGCTTACGACTTAAGTCTGACGTGATCAGATATGATGTGCAGGTAAGCTCATATAGTTATACTGAAAAAGTAAACTCTTGTGATCAAACTAAATCAATCATGCATTCATGTTTGTCCATTTTAGTTCCCATGAGTAGTCTTGACTTCTCAAATTGATTGCTTGTAAAGTTACAAACTCACACCTGATGGCGATATAATAACCATGAGATATGTTTATATCATTAATTTAAAGCATCGATTCACTTCTCTGTTATGAGTCATCATAGACCAGAAGTGACGAGATATCCTTTGTTGTAAGTCATTACAGACCTGGATATTCTCATCTGATGCAAAAAGATGCCAATGTGCACAAACTAAACATGAGATCTGGTTATAAGTATATGTCAGGTTTTCAAGTTGAGAAAAGTGATTTCTTGCATATCTTGACGAGGGTTGAGCTCTCTAAGTCTAAGTGCGACTTACATAATATCATATCTAATTGTACCTTAAGCAATCCAAGAGTTGAAAAAGTAAGTGTGCTGAGTACCTTGTCAAAAGCACTCATTTTCTGTCCTTAGATCTCGTGTCTCCTTTGCTGCAGAAATGCTGACCTGGAACACACTTGATCAGAATTTATTCACTGTCTATGTCTATCCACCAAAATCTTTTATTTTAATGTACTGATCTTAACTGATATGATCTCACTGCAGACATATGATTCAATTGTACATTATAGATTTTTATTCTGCTTTAATTTTGATTTTTTCATGTTTTTCTGTGTGCAGGCATATTAACAATGATTAGTATTCTCTTCCTTTGACTTTCAAGAAACTTTTAAGTTTTATTAAACTTAAAAGTTTAGGGGAAGTAAAAAGTAAAAGTGTCAAAGAGAAAATTTTCAAATTTCAAGATATGAAAAATCAAAAATTAAAAGTTTTGGATGGATAGGATGTAGCTAAAAAGTTCAAGCATGTGTGTGTTTGATATAATATAAAAATAAACCTGAAGAAAACATTTAAAAGTGGAAAAGTTTCTTGTAACATTTTAATATGAGACTTTTTGTTAAAATTAGAGACTAAAATGACGAGAAATTATTTTTCAAAAAAATTAAAACAAGAATAAAAAGGTCAAATCAAATATATATATATATATATATATATATATATATATATATATATATATATATATATATATATATATATAATTTTAAATTAAAAATAAAAAAATTAAATTTCAAAAGTACAAAATTGAGGGTCAATTATGTAAATTTTGGGTGAAAGTAAAAATTTGACAAATTGTTTTAAAAATTAGTATATGAACAGTACTAATGCGTTTAAACAGTGTTCAAGTGAAAGATTTGAAAATTACAAGTGGTAGACTCATGGAAGTAATCTCATGCGCCTAAACAGTGTTCAAAAGTCCAAAATAGGAGCATGATGTTTTTTCAGAAATTTGTACAAGTGTTGGGCGTTTCAGACAACCTCATGCGCCTAAACAGTCGTCATATGTCTGAAATTTTGGTTAAGTGTTGGGCGTTTCATCCATACTATGCGCCTACACAGTACCAGGCTTTCAAGAGTTGGGCGTTTCAAGTGAAAAATTACCAAGTGTTGGGCGTTTCAATTAGTCCCATGTACCTGAACAGTGCAAAAGCGCATAAACAGTTCTTATGCATCTGAACAGTGCCCATGCGTCTAAACCTCATGCGTACAAATAGTGCTCATGCGCCTAAATACTTAGTGTAAAAATCAACCCATGCGCACAAACAGTGCTCATGCATGTAAATTCTGTGTAAAATTGAGTCTCATGCACACAAACAGTGCTCATGCGCCTAAAATTTACACTTAGTATAAATACAACACTTGTGATTTCAGGTCTCTCATTCACTCTCAAATCCCCTGATCTTGCCCCCGACTATCGAACACCCTTGATTCACCAGTTCATCTTTCTGATTGTTATTTGTTCAATACTTGCGATTGATAGTTGTTTTTCAGATTCTAAACGTAAGTTCATGAACAAATTCATACAATTTCAAGTTTATAGTTTGAATTTGATTGGGCGTTTCATAGCTATATGGGCGTATGAACCCTAGTTCGACTGAAATTTTGAAATCTCTGACCTTAATGTAAATGTTTAACTGAAATTGAACATTTATTGATGATATACACTTGATTTCAAACATATTGTGATAATCAAATCTGATTTTCATTTAATTTGTTCTTGATGATGATGTTCATGTTCATCAGTCGAAGTTCTTGAATATGAACAGTCACATTCATGAATTTTTAATAAAAATGGAAAATTAATCACAAATTCATTCTTTAATATGTTTTTTTAGAAAATTTAATGAATTGATATGTTTGAAATCATTTACACTATAACTTGAATGTATTTTGTTTTTTGACAGAATACTTGAACACTTAGAAAATTTTCAAAGTGCAAGTTAGGTTAATAGAATTAAAACATAATAATTCATTTAAATTTCAATAAATATCAATTTGATTCAATATTGCAAATTCTGAAGTGTCTAATTCTTTTTGTCTTATCCTTTCAGATGGCTGAATTTAAGTTTGATCCTAAACACAATGTAGCAGCATTTCTAAATGAAGATATTCGTGATGCTACAGGCTATGAAGAGATCATTAGATTCCTTTTAAGGACTAAGTATGTCTATGCTATGTGCTATCAGCCTGTGATTTATTCCAGACTGATCAAGAAGTTTTGGACTACTGCAACTGTTGAGATCAATAAAGAAGGGAGAAAAGTTTTAAGAGGATTAATAACCAATGAAAGAATGATTGAAGTGTCAGAAGAATCCATTAGAGAAGCATTAAGGCTTGGAAGCAATGACCCTGAAGACTTAGCAAAACTCTCATTTAATGAATGTAGAGAAACCTTTATAGCTATGGGTCATCCAGATAATTTTCCTAAGAAACAATTTTTCAAAGCCCGAGTGTACAATCACTGGAAACTACTATGCTATATATTCCAGCATGGCATGTCAAAAAGAAGTGCGGGTTGGAACTCCTTTCCAGTTGATATAGCCTCACCCATTGTGGCTCTTGCAACAAACAAAAGATTCAACATGGCTCGTTTGATTATGAATGGATTTATCTTTAACTTTGAGAAAGGAATCAGAAATAAGTATCTGATGTATCCCAGATCCTACAGATGATCATAAATGAAGCCAATCCTGATTATCATGCTTATGGAGTTGGTGGTAAAAGATTGATTCTTGAGCATATAACAGAAACTTCATACAAAAGACTATCAATGATTACTGGTGCTCCTAATGTACCAATGTTTGACTATATAAGGGCTGTGGCTCAAGATGAGGTGAACATAAATAAAGATCATTTTCATTTACTTGAGGATGAATCGGTTGATCCAAACGACCTGTTGAAGTAGATCCTCTAAAGTTAGTTGATGAAGATGAAGATGATAATGAAGATGATGATAATGATGACAATGTTGATAATGATAGCTCTAGTTCCATATCTGATGATGGTGATGATGGCAATGACATGGAACAAGTAAATGAAGATGTTCATGAAACTAAACAAGTTAAAGATGTTCAGGAAGTTGAGCAAGTTGAAGATAGAAATGAAGAAACTTAAACTATTGAGGAGATAGTTAATATGATTGAAGAAGCTATTGAAACAGAAGAACAAACTGAAGTTAATGAAGATGTTCAAAACTTTAAAGTAATTAAGATGTGATACATGATGATCCTGTAAGTTTGAATCAATAGGATACACATATGGTAGAAGAAACACACTTTCAGTTGATTATTGATGAATTAAAAGAAGAAAATTCTAAGCAAGTGAATCTCATTGAAAAGTTAAGAGAAGAAAATAAGAAATTGAAGGAGGAATTACAAAAGAAAGATAGAGTGATTGTTGATTTGGAGAAAGATAAAGAAACTAACCTGAAAAGTTTTGAAGTCATGATGAAAGATTATGACCTAATGGAAGAAAAGTTCAAAAAGTTGAAAGAAAACAATGAGGTTTTAAAAGAAGAATTCAAAAGAAAGAAAGATAGTCTAAAATCTCCATCTCCTGAAGTTATGAAAGTTTCTGTAGTTACTCCAATTGATGTTGAGAAGATATCTGAGGTAGATAAAGGAAAAAGAAAAATTGATGATGTAGAAATTTCAATTCTAGCTGAACCATCAACAAAAATACAAAAGATTATGACTGAAGGTGAAAGTAAAGAATGAGAGGAAACAAATGTATATGAAAAAATTGAAGCTCTTGATGATTTGGAAACTGAATTTGCTGACGATTGGTATAATGAAGTTCTTGAAGATGAAGACATAGTTGAAGGCAACTACCCACCGATCCAGGAAACAACTAAAGTCATACCTGTTGATATTGAAGATAAGCACAATTACTTGATTAGAATGAAATACAACAGAGTATTTTTGGATGGATTAACTGTCTCACAAATAAATGAAGAGTATGAAAAGTGTATAACCACTGAGTCTATTGCACTTGTTGATCCGGATGAGATAGTAGTAGAGCATGGAGAATGGAATCCGCTTCAAGAAAGTATCAATGTTCAAGAACTTTCAACTTCTGAGTTACACCATCCTGATCCAGATGATATGAATGTAACTGCTTTAAGGATATGGTTACAATCACATAACTATCATAGGAAGAAATTAAACAGACTTCAAGCAGAATCTTTGAGGAACTTGGTGAGAAGTTTCTAAGAAACCGAGAAACAAACAAACAGAATGATAGTCCTCGACATGGATAACCCACAGTATCTCGAGATCACAAAGAGAACAAGAATTCCAAAGCCTCAGGAGATCAAAAACGTGGAGTTGATAAGAAGTGGACATGAAAGACGAAAGGAGCTAATGAAGTTGTTTTCACAAAATGAAAAACAAGCATACCAAGTGTCGATTGAGCAAAAGAAGCTATGGAACAAAGCTCGAACAACAGGAGATTTGGTACAAAATGTTTTACAAAAAGGACAATCAATTTCAGAACTGCTTAATGCAATGATTGTTCCTGATAAATCAAAAGAAGTTAAATAGTAGCTTGGAAATATGATAAAGTATTTAATGCCTTTTTGATCAAGAGAGTAAATGCTATATGTGATGTTTACCACTTTTACTCAAGCATCATTGAACTACCTGTGCAAGACTTGAAAGAGCTGAACAAACTTCCTTTGATTAACCCAACAAAAGCTGGTCGCGGTGAAAATTTTGTTCAATTGCTAAACCGGGGAATATCAGGATGAGTTCATTTCGTAAAATGAGATGTGATCAGGAAGATAAAGAATACTTTCAATCATTGAAAAGCAAAAGAAAACTTGGAGTAAAAGGTGTAGAAGAAGATGTATTTTGGATGCTTTTAGTGATAAATACTTTTATAAAGTAACAAATCCTGGTCTGAAAGTGATTAATGGCTCTCAAACGACAAAACCAATTCTATGATGGTTTTTTAATGTTGATACATTTGAGTTGAAGCTTGTTAGAAATCTGGATGATTGGGATAAAGATTTAATTTCTTTATTTGGAGTATTTGAGCTAAAATTGCTTCATCCAAGTTACATTTCTTTCTTATCAATTCAAAAGTTTGAACGGGTGTCTTTTGAAGTTGCTGAAAATGACAAGAAGTACTTCATGACAATCATTAAAGTCATGAATGCTGCAATGGAAAGGATTACATTACGCAAAGCCTTAGTGTATGCAAATATTGTGAAGAAGGATATTAAGTCAATTGACTTTATGAGGATTTCGAGCAAAGGGGTGTTAGAAATTCACTCGCAAGAGTTCTCTAAACCTCTAGAGTTTTATGCTAACATTGACATTGTAGGTTTGTCCAAGGAGACATTGGAAAGAATGGAAAAGATGGATATAAAGACAAATGAATCAAAGATTGAGCAAGCTATTCTGGTAGAAAAATTCAACTCAGCAATTACAAAAGCATTGAGAGAACAAGAGCTGTATAAGGAGAATCCTATGTTCAAAGTAAAAGAAGAACCAGAAGATTGCTTTGATGTATGAAGAATGAAGAATGAAGAATGAAGATTGAAGAACGAAGACCAAAGATTGAAGATTTTGAAGACTGAAGACAATGTCAATCTTAGGGGGAGTATTGTAGAAGCCTCTTGAAGATTAACACTTAGTCTTTATTGTCTTTATTATAGTTTTGTCATAGTTTAGGGACTTATTTGTAAATATATGTTCCTTTATGTTTTCTTTGATAGTATAAATAGCATAGATTATGTATTGTGTAGAAAAGCACAAATACTAGACTAGTGCACCTTAGAATCAGTTGAATGAATAGTAACTGTTCTCTACACTTGTATTTATATACTTTCTATCAATGAAAAACTATGAATTTTTCTGATATGTTTGCATTGATTTGATTACTTGTGTTTGTTTTGATTCAATTGCATCACAATATCATCACAGATCGATCCATTTCGATCCTATCAAAGTTTTCGCGTGGCAACTTATACTTCTCGCATGGCTTGATCTTCTACATCTTGATTTGATTTCCCGAGCCTCTAGTTTCAACCCTACAATCGTACAAGATCCTGTGCATTAAGCCTAATCAAGGATTTTCTAAAAGGTCATATAATAGCTCGTTGGAACCGCTTTAGCGCGCGGAATTTAAAAAACGTAAAAATTGCTCGGCACTTGATTCGAGACGAGACAGATTAGACGAGATGGTCCAAGGGCCCGAAGGCCCTTGCCTGTCACACCCCAACCTTAACAGCGGAAACGTCGAGATGTGAGGGTTAAGATTGTTCACAGCCACATAACACTATCATAAATTGTAAATATAAAATTCATAAGTTGAAATAAACATTACAACACAAATGTCTCAACAAACAAAATTAAACAAAGTTCACTTTCAAGTCTCAAGTTATTTATTTATTTTTCCTAGGTCCAAATCCTAGGTGTAAGCATGCTTCAAAAGATAATCATCAACCTTGTGCATTTCCTGAAACATGTTAAAAATAAAAGGGTCAACTTTAAAAGTTGGTGAGTTTCCATGGGTTAAGCATACATATATAATATATAAAAGTTTACAAGTAGCAATTCATGTCAATGGTTACGAATATAGCAAGTTTATAGATAACATATCGCTACAATCAAACCTTGACCAAGAATATCATTTACAAGTTTAACGATTAGCTAAGTGTACTTGGTTCCCATGATGAACAAGCATACGTCATCAGGAGCCGGCAATAACCTCGGCTTTAGCACCAAATAGGCTGGTCAGGCCCATAGATCTATGACGTCGCCAGGCTAGCAATAGTTAATGATTGTCAACATATAATGTTCATTATATAAGGCTCACAATATTACAAATAACCATGACAAAGTTTATAAATGAATTGCTCGTGCATTTACAAGTAGCAAGATGTTTACAAGTGCAAGTTTATAAAGATAACATGTTTCACCCCAAAGGTGTGAAATAAAGTAAAAGAGGGGCATGAAAACTCACATGATATATATATATATATATATATATATATATATATATATATATATATATATATATATATAGGATGATACAAGAAATAAACGGTGCTCCAACGATTCCTTTTTCAAGTTACCTAACGTATATATTTCAAGGTTAAGATTAGAGGTAATATTAACAATTAAACGTGAACTAGGGTTTCAATAGGAATTTGGGGTTTTTTATAAATAATTAAGGTTAGCTAATGAAATTAAATATATTTTAATCCAATGAAAAGAAATATACCATTTAGGTAATTTAATATGGAGAAAAGAATTAAATCTTTTATAATAATTTATAAAGTTTAAATATATGATGTAAATAGATTTTTTTAATTATTTAAAATAACATGATTAAACAATAATTTAACGTATTGGCCAATAAAAATTTATTAATTTAAACTATTATTTAAAATCCATTTTATAAGAATAATCCAAAAATAACCTTTGTTAAAATGTTTTATTAAAATAATATTTAATTATTTAAATTTAAAAATTTACAAAAAATAATTTGGTGTCCTTAAAAATATTTAAAGTTTACAAGAATAATTTTTATAATTATTAAAAATTTTCCATAATTTATTTAAAGGCTGAAAAGCCTTAAAAAATGTTTGAGGGTGCACGGGTTCGAACCCGGGACCTCAAGAATGACATAGGAGTGGTTTACCATTAGGCTAGGACGCCTATGCCTGACAGAAAGTGAGTTTTAATTCTTAAATCACAAATTCAAAGAAACCCCCAAACCATATGAACCCTAGATTCGATTTCAACCTAATTGAACATGAATTCGAATATGATTCCTGAAATAAACATAGGGTTTTTGATCCTCAAGGAAAACCGAGTATGTGTGTGTGTTTAATTACCCGAAAGATGTTAGAAATCGATGCTACAAGTCGAAGACAGTCGCAACCAAGGTTGGGTAGTGTCCGTGATGCAAACGTTGATATTATCCAAATTCGTTGCACAGAAAGCTTCCAAGGATCCCGATGATCGAAAGCCCTCTATTAATTTTGATTGTAAACGGGTAGACTATGGTGAACGACTTGGTTGTAGGTCGACGATGAAGATGATGACAGAATTCGTTGCAAGTGTGTGTTTCAACTGAAATTGAAGTTGGTATAAGTTCCGGAATGGTTATCCAATCGTTAGAGTTCAATTGATTGATTAATCATCAGTTTTTTGTTGTCGATCGGTTTTGAAGATTGATGGTTTCGGTTACGAGTTCAAAACGTCCATTTTAATTCAAATTAAGACGCATCAAGTGTTCAAACCAGTTTTCAGAAACGATTAGCATTGATTAGAACTTCAATTTCGGGGGTTACGGTGGTTTGGGGAGTCGCCGGCCTTCGGCCGGAGGGTGGCCGGAGAGCGGCCTGATTTACGGGGAGAGAGAAAGAGGTGGGGGTTGGGTTTTGGAATTTTACAATTTAGTCCCTGTAGTTTTGATTTTATCATTTTATGTAAGAACTTTATATTTAAAGTTCCTAAATTGACAATAATGCCCCCTGAACTTAATTAAACTTTAAGTTTTAATTATTTTATAACTTATTAATTATTTAACTTTTATAACTTATTATTTCTATTATTATTATTATTATTATTATTTTATTTTATTTTGACTATTATTATTATGTTTATTATATTAAAAATAATTATTAAATTTTAAATTAATGAATTAATGCACAATAAAAGAAACATTCATAAACACCCATATAGTTTCTTAAATGACATAAATGGTCCTTACAAGAACATAACAGGGTTAACTGTTAATTAACGAAACACGAAAGGTTACATTGCCCCTCCCTTGTTGCGGCCGAATACTAGACAAGGGGGAATTCCCCCTTGATTCCTCACTTTTGCAAAAATTCTTCTCCAAGTTACTTTCATATTGCAAACCCTAGCCACCACTACCCAATTCCACTTTGTTCTTCATCATTCCAATCGGAAATTAGCATCATTGTGTCATTCTATTGAGTTTTGAGATAATCAAGACATTCAAGATCTTATTCTAAGCAATACTCGTTCATCTTCTAATCTCCGGTAAGAAAAATCGTTTCTCGATGATTTTATTCCTTGATCTACTTCAATCTAGATGATATCCATCATCTAAAACAAAATCATCATCTAATATTCTTATATTCTTTGTTTTGGATGTTGGTTCGTGAAGATCTAGGTGTTACGAGTGTTGGACTCTCTAACCGGTAAAACCCTAATTCTTGGACTTTGTATATTCTTGGATCTATTGAAGTTGGGTTGTAATCTTGTGTGACCTGATCAAAATAGACATCTTGGTCTTATAAACCATTTTTTTAAATCATTAATTTTGTTTCTTGGATGGATTGACATGATGAACGATCAAAACAATGAATCGATTAATTAATATTGTGAACCGGAAGACTAAAATCCAACTAACTGTTTTGAGGACTCAATATTGGAAAAATCCAAGTGTTTAATTAAATTTTTGGACAATTAGAACATGGAATAAATGTTTTTTATATACTAGGGTTGATAATGGTCAAATATTGAGGTTTGGGATGCAAAGGAACAAGACTAATGAACTAGACAGCATGCGGCCAGGAAAATAGGACATTTTATACAGGTCATAACTTGGTCATAATACGTCCAAATGGGGAAAAATTTCACCTAAAATCAAGTTCAATGAGTCCTGTAACTAACCCAAGTGGTCTCGTGTCGTTTCGACATCGTTTGGTCCTCCAAACGTGGCAAACAAAACTGAAGGTCAAAACTGACTAATCTGGGCAGCAGATTGGTCTGTATTCATCGACTCATATCTCTCTCATATTTTATCAAATGGAGATGATTCTTTTTTTGAAGTTTAATTTGAAGTCTTTTATTTCATATGATACCTTTTATGTAACTATTCATTACTGTTTCAGTCTCCTAACAGTTTATACAAAACTGGTGCGCAATAAGATATATGTGCCGAAATATTTTGATAAACTTAAAAAAAATAAGGTTTGAAACTAAATAATCAAATAAAGGCAAGTTTCTTATTTAAAAGTGGTTAAATGACTTTTTGAAAGAATAATTCAATAACTTCTAAAATTCATCGAATATGGACTAATAGATGTTCATTGAAGGGCGTTAATAAATTAATATAAAGTGACAATAAAACCTTGATGGACGTTAAGAACTGGGTTACAAGGATTACACCCGTGTTGGTCATTTTTGTTCTTTAGTAATCCTTTTGTGATTTGTACTTTTAGTGCTTGCTTTTCATATTGTGGGATTCGGACTATATTATTTCAAGATGAGTTTCACGACCCCTTTTTAATATGTTTTACTTGGGGGAAAAGCTTGCTTACTGTTTTGGACTATGCTTTGTCTTAAAGATTATTTTGGAACATTGTATGTGGTTTGGGTCATGGGTTGAGTCTAGATGTTCATTCATGAATGTGTATATATGCTTGTGCTTGTTCTTGTGCTTGACTGTCATGGAGAGGTATTGTTAGTACTAACGGGTTGACACCCCAACCCTAACATCAATATGCTAGTTGAGACTGACTTGGCCTGTGCATGCCCATGGGTGAATATAATCTGGGTAATTGGACTTGGAGTGATCTTAAACTTGTGTTGATATCTATGACTACTATGTAATCTTACTCATATACAACCTTATGTACATGTCATACACGGAAAATTGTTTGTACTTTTAAACCTATGAACTCACTAACGTATGTTGACTTTTTAGAGCATATCTTTTCAGGTAATGGTGCTTAGGTACTTGGACAGTGGATTTTAGACGAGACCGCTCCTTCAAGAGCTTAGACATTGGAACATTAGTTTGGACATTATTTTATTGTTGTATTTGTATTTGATATTGATTGATCTAGTACTGGTTGTTTTAGTTTTGAACTTCTTGATTATTTGTGCATTTATGGAATAATGTTACGGTATTGATTGTTGTTGACACTTGTTTTTTTGTGTCGGGTGACGTCATGATCCTTTGAAGGAGAATTCCTTTAGAGATTCTCTTAGACCCCTAATGTGTTATGACGATCCCGTCTGTCGCATCCTCGTGTTTTCGCTACTAGAGGGGGTGTGACAGATTGGTATCAGAGCCATTGGTTATAGAGAACTAGGTGGATTATTCGACCTAGACTATAACCTAAGTACCCACATGTAGTATGCATCATAGGGTTATGTGTGTACAACAATACATGTGAATGTTCTATGTGCATTATCAGCTGTGTTTAGTAGCTTGTCTTATGTGCTATTTACGATGTTCTTATTTGGAAAATATTTGGTCGTTGTATCATCTGTGTGTCAACCTTGAGAAAGCATTAGGTAAGGATATCCTCTCGTTATGCGCTTGACTATTATTTTGTCTGGGTTGATAAGCGCTGCCATAAGGATTCTTTTAAAGGGCCTAGGTTACGAAGCCAACCTTAATAT
Organism: Flaveria sonorensis; assembly: GCA_025506505.1. Classification (NCBI taxonomy): domain Eukaryota; kingdom Viridiplantae; phylum Streptophyta; class Magnoliopsida; order Asterales; family Asteraceae; genus Flaveria; species Flaveria sonorensis. The sequence continues at coordinate 35,273,247 of CM046437.1, forward strand.
GTGCGTCTGCTGGTGATATCTATGTTGTGAGTTGAATTTTGGGAGATGATCACACTAGCTAACATGACACCAACAGACAAGAGCCATGGCGTACTCAGGTCAGATGATTGCTTTATTGGATTTTGGACTATACAAAATGGATTCCTTTGACTGTTCCTTACCCAAGTGAATTCTTTCTCAATCAATTCCTTTGTAAAAATTCGGTTACTTAACCTTCAGTTAGTGACCGTATCCTTGATTCTCAAAGCATAAATAACACTAGTATGATTCCCATGAAGGCTCCAGATCTATTTGTACTTGTGCAAGGATAAATGGGATAGGTGTTTCCACACCATTGATTATTATAAGAACAGGAACTCCAATATCCCATGTATAGAATGGAAGATTCGTACTAACTATGAGCGTTATCTCACGAAAGGGTTTTCCAAATTTCGCATGCATTGCAAATTGCAATTACGTGTGCACCCGTAATGGTAATTTGCTTTACATGGTCACCCCTAGCACCTCCTGTATCAGTCAACTCTGAAGGGATGTAGCTATGGGGCATTCCAAAGGTGCAGGCCCCCTACGTTCGATGGGAACGGGAGTGCTGTGGCTGCTCACCGTTGGGTGAGAGAGATGGAGGCGGTACACGATATCAATGAGTGCCGAGAGGATCAGAAGGTGAAGTTCGCTACCCACTCATTTGTGGACTCGGCCTTGTGCTGGTGGGACAACATTATCCAAGCCGAGGGTACCAGGGCAATCGGGAAGATGAGGTGGAATGAGCTGAAGAGGTTGGTAATTGAGGGGTTTTGCCCTCATAGGGAGATAGAGAAAGTTGAGAGAGAGTTCTTGCCATTGGTGGCGGGAATGATGATGCACCAGCAGTACACCACGATGTTCAACGAGATGGCAAGACTGGTGCCAGATCAGGTGACGCCTGTGTCACGAAAGATCATGAGGTACATTCAAGGTCTGCCGGCAGATATCCACATACATCTGATAGCTGCCCGGCCATGTACGTTTAGGTGTGGGTCATGCGCCCAAGCAGTGTCCATGTGCCTGTATAGTGTTCAAGCGCCCGCATAGTGCTCATGCGCCTAGACTGTTTTCATCCACATTTTGATGCTCTTGCGCCTAAGATGTTCATCCGCATTTCTTAGTAGACTCAGGAAATTTCTTGGTTTTGTGAGGTAGATGGTTGTGGTAAGTTTTGATGTGATGTGATGGTTATGCCTGATGTGTTTGCATGTTTGTGTGTTGCTGATGATGTTTATGATATGTATGATGTGACTTTACCTATTATGTATGAGTACATACGTAAAGTATTATGTAACGAAAGTGGAAGATAACGAAAGATGAGAATGGAAATAACGGACGATGAGATCCTTGTTGCGTACCCCGGTACTGTGTCATCTTTCGAGCATGAGTCGGGAGTTTCTTTACAGGCCCCAACACAGTATCAGCTTTAGAGCAAGAGTCGGGGGTATTGCATGAGACAGGATGGCATGTGAAAGTGATGAGATCTTGTTGCTCACCCCGGTACTGTGTCAGCTTTCGAGCATGAGTCGGGGGTTTGTTTACAGGCCCCGGCACAGTATCAGCTTTCGAGCACAAGTCCGGGGTGTTGCATACGAGATGGGATCCTTGTCGCGTACCCTGGTACTGTGTCAGCCTTCGGGCACAAGTTGGGGGTTTGTTTATAGGCCCCAGCACAGTATCAGCTTTCGAGAACGAGTCGGGGGTATTGCATGAGACAGGATGGCATGTGAAAGAGATGAGATCTTGTTGCTTGCCCCGGTACTGTGTCAGCTTTCGAGTACGAGTCGGGGGTTTGTTTACAGGCCCCGGCACAGTATAAGCTTTCGACCACGAGTCGGGGTGTTGCATACGAGATGGGATCTTTGTTGCATACCCCGGTACTATGTCAGCCTTTGGGCACGAGTTGGGGGTTTGTTTAAAGGCCTCGGCACAGTATCAGCTTTCGAGCACGAGTCGGGGGTATTGCATGAGATAGGAACTGGATGACGGTAAGAGATGTAACGAATAATAAAGATGAATGGATGAAGATAATAATAATTATTATCAACGTGTACGTATGATGTTTGATCACGAATGAACGTAAAGGTTATGTTTTAACGAAAGTAAAGTATTTTATTTATAAAACTATAACTCACTTAGCGTCGCTGACTTTTTGTATGCATAATAGTTGGCAGGAATTTTGTTGATGCTGAGGAGGTGCAGGCATGGATGCAGAAGCTACTGGGAGCATTTTGAGGCTGGCATTCACATTTTGATATAATATTGTATTTTGAAATTTACATGAATGATGTAATGAAATGATATGTTTTAACTTATAAATGAGAAGTTTTTAAATTCCGCTGCGATAATGATGTATTTTTAAATGTTTTATGCGATGATGGTCCAATTGTAAGCGTCCCGAGAACGAGGCCTTACATATGAACAGATGAAACATGGTTGATTAGCATATTACAATGCCAGGCATGTTTGATTTGTTGATTTTGACTATTGAAATGTTTGACTTTCGTGAAAATGTACAAAAAGTCAATTTCAGCCAAATTTGCATGTGCAAATCTCATTGATTTTGAGTTGTTTTGCTTAAAATTTATGGCAATCATGTTTTTATGATGGCAAAATGTTGATTTTTTTCAAACTCATTCATGTTTGTATCTCATATTAGATTTTCAACTTTTCATAGTTGATTTTTTGATCAAACAGATACATTTAATGCACATTGAATGTTCATATTGAATGTTATTTTGTTTTACCCCAAATTAACTATCATACAATGTTTGTTAATGCTTTTTGTAAATGTTTGATGAGTTATATCATATTTAACACATTTTTAACATTTTCCAAGAATCAAATAGTTGATTTTTACGTATTTTGACATGAACCGTTTGATTGTTCATATACCCGATGAACACATAATCAAATTTACTCAAAAAAACTGTTCTAATACATGCGATAAGGATTGTATTCAGTGTATGATTTCACAAATAAAACTCTTTAATTTGATCTTTAAGTCCGGTTCATTATATAACTTAGGGTTCAATAATGCTTGGATTAAACAAGTTTAAAGATATATATAATATGTGTTTAATGATCCAGAACATGTTTTTATACCTGTTTGATCGAATAACACTTGTGGAATCAAATAGACATGAGTTTCATGATCGAAAACAGTTTGTACTATAGCAAAGTTTAAAAATACTGATTTGGCTCGCACACTCATGATAAATGAAAACTGACAAGTGTTGAACTATATATACAATGGACAAAATGTGTCTCCATTGTGTATACAACATGTTCATGCCCTGTACAAACAGTGATGAGTTGAATTAAATTTAAGTCATACGCTGTGAGTATCATGTACGCTGTGGCTACTGTGTGTCCCCTGTACATTTTAAGTGTCCGCTGTAACAATTGATATTTTAAAACTTTGTTCACAGCAGATGCTTGTTAGTACATACACTACGGACACTTGGTTGATATTCAAACTTCACAATGAATGACAATTTGTCATGCACTATGCATATTTGCACTGTATCTAGAGCGGATGAATATTTATTCATACGCTATGCATACTTTGTGTTTTCATTGATTGTTCACAGCGGATGACTAATTTCTTATAAGCTGTGGATACTTTGATTCTTTGTTATGAATGTTCAGACCAGATGACTGATTGTCAGGCGCTGTGCACACTTGTCTGTTTAGGCACAGCGTATGCTTACCTATATTCATACATTGTATCCACTTGAACTGTTTCTACAACAGATGACTTTGTGGAATGGCACTGTATTCATAGCAGATGTTTTACTTGAGAACATGCGCTGTGAACACTTGATATTGTGTTCATTGATGAATAGCGGATGTGCATATGTGTTTCTTCTGTATACACTTAGTGTATTTTACATCTTTTCTGATTTACTATGTCAACAGCGGATGCCTGTTTGTGTGTCCGCTGTGACTACAGTTGAGAAAATTTTAATTTTTTTTGAAGTTTTGCTTATCAACTATATAAATTAAATACATGAGCTGTGAACACTTGTTTGAAATTTTTTTGATTGTACTTGCAATGCATATGTGTCTATCCATGCGCTACCCATACTTAGTGAAAGTTGTTTCAAAAATTATTTGTTTGTAAAATTTTTAACAATTTTAACATGATTGATCTATGGAAGTTGATTATCACTCCCAAACAATAATGTTCATGTATATATGTCAACCAGCTATTTTTGAGTGCTTGCATGACTTGGGTGATTTTTCTTGTTTAAAAAATAAAATAGCCTAAAATTTAATATCCTCAAAACTTAATATTACAAATTTTAACACATGTGATGGTTGACATATTCAGTTGCCTTTGATATTTTCATGTTCATATTTCTCCCCATAAATTTTGCATATTTTTAAAAACCATTATAAAATATAAAAAAATTAATTTTGCTTGATGGAAATTATCAAAGACCAATTTGTTTGCTTGCATGATAAATGATAAACATTAGAAAGATGACACTTTATCTAACTAACAAATGAATGGTTTGTATGCTTGTGCATGAATCATATTCACATGCCATGAGATCATACTAGTCTTAAGTCCTCATTGAGTTGATTTGATGATTTTGAGAATAGACATAGACTAATACAATGTTGATTGCATATATTGTTGTCCACTTAACCTCATGAATGGTATTAATTGTTGGTTTAAAAGTGAGTGATTATCATGTTTGGGTATACTTAGATGATATGTATGTATCCCACACCTGATTGTATGTTATGATAAACCCTTCTCAAGATATACAGGAAAGCACATCAAATACTTTGAACCTATCTACTTAGGAGTATAAATGCTCAATTTGATCCTTATTGATTGATCTATATTGGGATTCTTTTTCACTTCACTTTGGAAGGTGATCCTCTTTGGGATTATTTTTATTCATTCACAAGAAATGTAGTCTATAAAAGAATTTATTGGTGTTGCATCCAAGATGGACGTGTTCTTTATTGGGAAACTTTTTGGATCATGATGTAGGTCATCCAGGTCTATGCTTAGCACAACAAACGATGCCTTAGTGTACTCCATGTCTATGAGAATCATAATGAAAGAGACACTTGTGTTTGATTAAGCAGTTTATAATCTGTTTCACTTGGTGTATATGAGTTACTTTACAAGCAATCCATATTAGATAGATCAAAAACTTACCATACACCAAGATGGGTGTTTTGCTTACCACACAATCATGAGAATTTTAGTTCTTCACTGTTGAATGTGATGTAACGTGTCCCATGATGAGCCTATCCACACATCAAACAAAGTATGTCAGTCTTTATTGGTGGAAAATGACTCTAGTGAAGAAATTATTCTAGTCTACTATTAATGTCATGTTTATGTAATATGTGATTGAAAATTGTTTGATTTGATAAAGAACATGAATGTTATTGTTTAAAGCAAGCCCAAGTCCATGCAAGAAGACCCACTTGATCTATCAAAATGAAAAGCCCGTTAAAGGTGGCTCCTCACATGAAATCATGCAAATGATGCGAGCCCATCTGATTTTGAAAAGAATGATTGTTTGGTATGAAACTTGGAGTTTAACAAAATCAAGCTTGAATGATGTTAGTGTTTTAAAAACATTACTTTTTTGGCTCATAATTGATCATACCATGTGACTGAACCAAGAGTTCAAATCTTGTTAAATCAAATGGTTTGGTAAAAAGGCCAGCCAATTGATTATCAGTATGAACTTTAATCAATTTGATCGGACCCTTTTCTGAGCAATCTCTCAGAAATTGGCCTTTGATGTCTATATATTTTGTTTTAGAATGTTGAATAGGATTATCAATTATAAACATGGCAACATAATAATCTATATGTATGGGTGTTTTTAGAAAAATATAGCCATAATCAAGCATTTGGTTTTGAATCCAAAGCACATGAGAACACCAAAGAGAAGCAGCTATGTATTCTACCTCAGCTATTGACACAGATACAATTATATATTTCTTGCACTGCCAGGAAATCAATCTTGATCCAAGAAACTAAAATCCTCTTGTTGTTGATTTTCTGTTATTGTTACAACCACCATAGTCACTGTTAGTGTATGCAAGTAGTGAAAAGTCTCCATCTTTGGGATATCAAAGGCCAAAGGCTAGTTTGCCTTTCAAATATCTGAAGATCCTCTTCACTACATTGATGTGTGATTCTTTAGGATCTGCTTGAATCTTGCACACATTTAAACTGCATAAATGATGTCTGGTCGGCTTGTAGTAAGGTACATCAATGAGCCAATCATAGATCTGTATAGTTTTTGATCTAGTGGTGTTCCTTTTGCATCTGGTCCAAACTTTAATCCAGTTCTAAATGGTTTTTTGCTTGATGTGCAATCAGCCATGTTGTACTTGTTTAGTATCTGATTCATATATTTGCTTTGATTGATAAAAATCACTTCTGCTAATTGTTGTACTTGAAGCCTAATGAAGAATGCAAGTTCTCCCATTGAACTCATTTGATATTTGGATTGCATAAGGGTTTCAAAATCTCTATAAAGTTGGATGTTTATGGATCCAAATATAGTGCCGTCCACATATACTTGTACAACCAACATGTCTTGTCCTTGCTTCTTCAAGAACAATGTTTGATCTATCTTTCCTCTTTTGTATCCATTTTGTAGTAGAAACTTTGATAAAGTTTCATTGCAATTCCTAGGTGCTTGGTGAAGACCATACAGAGCTTTATCTAACTTAAACACTCTGTGAGGGAATTCTAGGTATTCAAACCCTGGTGGTTATGCAACATACACTTCTTCATCTATCTTCACATATAAAAGTGCACATTTCACATCCATTTGGAAGACAGTGAATTTCTTGAATAAGCATATGCAAGGAACACTCAGATTGCTTCCAATCTGACTACTGGAGCAAAGACATCGTCATAGTTAATGCCTTCCTCTTGAGTGTATCCTTGGGCAATTAGCCTTGCTTTCTTTCTAATGACAATCCCTCTGTCATCTGCTTCATTTCTGTATAGCCATCTGGTGCCAATAGCATATTGACCATCAGGAAGATCAACAAGCTGCCACACTTTTTGCTTTCTGAATTGCTAAAGTTCTTCTTGTATGGCTTCTATCCAACTGTTGTCTTTATGTGCTTCTATGATGTTCTTAGGTCCAGTTAGGGATAGAAAACAAGAGAACAAGAAAATGTTTGTTGTATCAGATTGACTTCATATCAATCTGATATTATGGTCACCTATGATGTTTTCTAATGGATGATACTTGTGAGCTCTTGGTGTTTCAATCTGATCAATAGGGATTGTTGAATCGAGATTGTCGATGGTTAGGTTACGTGTTGATGGTTGAGCAAGAGTATTGGATATGTTTGGTTCATCTAGTTGTGGGTTGTCATGTAATGTTTGGGGGAATCATGGAAGAAATATAGGATTTTATCCTCATGATGTGTGTCTGGTAGTGAATGATAAACATCATATTCTTCTATTGTTTCTTGATGATGTTACCTAGTTTGCTTGCTTGGTTGAGGATCCACATGAGCATGTGGTTGATTGGTCACTAGAGTAGATGATGATGGCGTGTTTGATGATGTTCCTTTTGAAGTGTTTGTTTAATCAGGCGGAGTTGTAACTGTTGTACTTGATGGAATTGTGGTTGTTCTCCTTGGTGGATTAGCAGTTAATAGAACATCAATGTTTGTTGGTGGAACCATAGGATATTCAATATCTTCATTGGTACATGAAACATCAAAATAAGACGTGTCAAATGATTTTGTTAATTAATCTATATCAATCAATCAGTCAGATCCAATGACTTTCTTAGTGAAAGAATGTTTTAAAAACAACATCAGTTGTTTCTTCCACAATGTTCAGTCTTGGGTTCTATACTTTTTAAGCTTTGGAGATTCCAGAGTATCCAATAAAGAACCCATCATCTGCTATAGGAGCAATCTTAGATAGATGTTCTCTAGTGTATAATATAGATACAGAACAACCAAACACCTTAAGAAATCAGATAAATAGTTTTTCTTTTAAACATTAGTTCATAAGGTGTTTTAGGTGATGATTAATGTTTTGTTTTGTATGTAGCAAACTCTGTTTATTGCTTCTACCCAAAATGATATGGGCAATAGAGAGTCTGCTAGCATAGATCTAGCAGCTTCTATTGATGTTCTTTTCCTCTTTTCAGCAACTCCATTCTGCTGAGGAGTCCTTGCTACGCTAAATTGTTGACTTATTCCTTTCTCTGCACAAAAAAAAAGAAATCATTACATTCTTAAATTTAGTACCATTATCACTTCTTAAAGTTTAGTGATAAATAATTTGATGATTTTTGATGTTTCTGACTTGTGTAGTACAAAAATACCATGTATCTAGAGTAATCATCTACTATCACAAGATAGTATTGCTTCTTGCCTATGTTTACAATGTTTGTTGGCCCAAATAGGTCCATATGAAGCAATTTTAGTGGTGTTTGATTAGAGTTTACCAATTTTGACTTATAATACACTCTATGTTGTTTGCCTTTCAAACATGCAGTGCATTGGTCTGTATAGAAAAATTCTTTTTGAGGTAGATCTATTACTAGTTCACCTTTAACCAATTGATTCATTCTGTTAACGTTAGACTGTTCTAATTGTCTGTGCCATAATTGGGAATAATCTTCTGATGCTTTTGATAACAAGCAAGTTTCAAGGGTTGAATCTGAAACTGTATTCATATCAATAATGTATGTGTTATTTTGATGAGGAGTTTTCAAAAGGATACAATCTTTAGGTATTTGAAAACCTATCTTGAGGATGTAGAAATTGTTGGAGTCGAAGAGTGTTGAATATCCCTTGTCACAGATCTGAGATACACTCAAAATATTAAAGTGGAGATTGGAGCAGTAGTTAACATTCTCAAAGCTGATCAACCCATTTGATATTGTTCCTTCACAAGTAATCTTTCCTCCTGTCTTGTCTCGTCCAAAGGCTACATTTCTTCCATGTTTGCTTTAAAAATCCCAAAGAAGGGAAAAGTTGCCAGTCATATGGTGGGAACACCCACTGTCAACATAGAAGATGTTGTCAAGCCTTCTTTGATGTCCGTGCATAGACAATGAAATTAGTTAGAGGGTGCAGCCCAAGCCAAGATGGTCTTGGATTTTTGTCTTTTCCAAGTATACTAGACTTAGGAACTCTAGGTGTACTAGACTTCCTATGATTGTTCTTAGCTCTGTCTAGAGAGGTGCTTTGAGCTCTTTTCCTTTGAATGCTAAGGTCAGTTTGTTGTCTATTTTGAGACTTATGTATCCTGTTTGGTTGTTTGAAGTTGTCATAAAACGATTTGTCTTTACTCAGAACAACTTTGGTGTGTAGAGTCTGTCTAGGTACTCCACTCTTGTTCTTGTTTGGAGAAACTATTGTTTCTTAGTTGACTTCTCAACTTGATCTTGATTGTTTTGCTTCTTATTCTTTTTGTTGAAAAAGCAATTTGCCGTGTTGTGATTATTTCTATCACAAATTGAACAATAATTGTGAAAATGGCATGTTTTCGTACTGTGGTTGTTCATGTCACATCTACTAGCCCAAGAATAAAATAAAACGTATGCAGGAAGGGAGTTGACTAGAAAGGTACCTGTGACGACATCAAGTTCAACCTTTGCCTCTTCTGCAGTAATTTGAAAAGCCCTGCCTCGTGGTTTTGGAGCTTCCAACTGTTTCACGTTCTTCCTCAATCCTTCCGTAGCCTTGGCAAACCTTGTTTTCAACTCTGGAAAATCATTTCTCATATGACCCAGCTTATAACAGTTATAACATAAGTTCACAGGGTTGGTACACTATGGGGCTATATGCCCTGATTTCCCATATATATAACAGATTGGGTTCTTATAGCGGCATTCTTCGAGATGCCTCTTTCCACAGAATTAACAATTACTAGAATCCTTGTTTGACCCTGAACTCTTTACAGGCTTTATAAATTCTACTTTCTTCACAGGTACTGCAGGAGCCATAACATCGGCCTTTCTCTTCCTGTCTCTTTCTTTTTGTCTCTTCAGTTCCAGCTCTCGTTCACAAGCCCAATTAAGAAGCTCCTCAAGACTCCCACATTTCGATGGAGAAATGAATTCTCTGATTTCCGTTTTAAGGATAAGATGAAATAGAGTCATCGATATTTCTTTAGAAGTGAAAAGCAAAGGACAAAACTTTGCTTTATCATAGAAAATTTCAAAGATTTCATCCACCGTCTCGTTGCTTTGACGCATATGAAGAAGTTCTTCAGTGATACGATCAATTGCAACTCGAGGACTTAAATGTTTTAGGAAGATTGGTTTGAATTCTTACCAGGACATATTTCTTATTCGTTGTCTCCCTTTTTCCTTTTTAATCATATCCCAACAATCTTTAGCTCTTTCAGAAAACTCGTTCGTCGCGAATATCACTTCATCACGCGGGTCGTAATGACACGTTTCTAAAATAGTCCCTATGGCTGTTATTCTCCTTTGGCTCAACAAAGGGACAATTTCACCTTTGAATTGCAATAGCTTACAAGCCATAAGTCTGTATACATGCAACGATGTTGTTCGACTTCAGTGATTGGCGCTGCTCCCATATTATTCTTAGGTTTTTCTATGGTTACTTCATTCTTTTTCAATTTTTATTCTAGCATAATTCTAATAGAATTTTGCATTTTAGCTAGAAGAAATAGGATACTAGCTTCAAATGCCTTTCCTACTTCAATGATAATCTATCTACGAATTTTCTTAGGTACCAACGTTGTATTATTATCAAAACGAGGTGAATACACTGATCTTTCTGAAGCATTATCTACATGATTTTTAGTGTTACGACTCCCTTCACCTTGTATAGCATTCTCCCCTCTTTCATCCGCCATGTCTCTAGACAAATTTATTTATTTCATGTTACTTTTTATTCTAATGATTTCTCGTTCACAAGCACTTACTTAAGGCCTTAATAGTCCTTATGTTATTATCAATACTAACAATTTATCTAAGGCCAAAAAGTACTATATATGCATTTATAACATACTGCAAATACCCATATCATTTTATGCATATATACTCCCTATCCCCACATTTATTCTTTGTTGTTTTTAATACAATATGATCATTGGAAATTCACAATAGTATGATATATTACCCTTATACTGCCAGGTATGAAAAATAGTATATTGTAATCATTATAATTCTCCAACTACCATATGGTATCTCAAACATACAAATTTTAGCGTACACAAATTTTCTCATATATTCGCATTTTGCACCCATACAAAATCCCCATTTATCTACTTCCATGGATCACGTCTGGACTGAACCTTCTCGTTTTTTTATCAGTAGCACTTATGGTTCGTGTCTAAGTATTTCTTTTATATACTTAAATCTCTCAAACCATGCTCTGATACCAACTTGTAACACACCAATTTTTTTTATAGAATACTTTCACAACTTATATCATAGTTTTAGTCCCAGTTCATAACAAAATTTGTCACTCATAGTGGCATGTCTTTTTAGATCAATTATATAAATATTACAAGAAAACATAATCGTTTTACAAAAATTTTTATTACACTTATTATTCAAAATAATAAACGAGAGTAGGGTTCCTACGTCAGTCCAGTCACGCCTTTGAAGCTTTAACCATTTATGGGTGCTTTTCCTGAAAACATTTAAACACATTTGAATTAGTTTTCGCTAAGTAAGTACACCTCGTTATATTTCTTTTATTGGGATTTATCATCCAAAATAATTTCTATTTAATCTTTGTTACTTTTTGGAATTCAACATCCGAATTTCTTGTGGGTTTAATTTTAACCCTTGAAGATTAATAACTCCTCTTTTCATATATGCGGAGTTCAACGCCAGAAACCCTTGGGATTTCAACACCCGAAATCCTTACATATATTTAACTCCCCTTTTTATATATGTGGAGTTCAACACCCGAACCCCTTTAGATTTCAACACCCGAAATCCTTACATATATTAACTCCTTTTTAAATTATCAATACAAATACTTGGATCCGTAATCATATAAATTATTTCCCTAGTAATTAGGTTTATCATAATAAGTAAACATATATCACATGTAATTTAACATGTTTCATCTCCATAAAATTCATAAAAACTTATAATAATTAAAACATATAACATGTAATTAAACTTGTAACATAAATTAGTTACGGGTCAGTGTACTTACCTTCGGTATCACTAACTTGAGTGTAGAAAAGAACTTGTAAATTACTGTTATCAAGTCATCACAACTCCTATGTTTCCTTGCTCAAACTCTCACAAACAAATTTATTCATATCTTACTCGACTTAATTGTTGTTAATGTTGTTTTTCCAATGTATGAATGTTCATATATATCCACACTTGAGGCGGCAGCATCCCAATGCAAACCGACTTCCCCATTTGATAATATGTGCATTCCTTATTAACATATTAATAAGTCTTTTATTTGAAAAATGTGAGCCGACATATACAAGTCTTCAAAGTGAAATTTGTTAATTTGCTTTTATTACTTTAATATATACATATATGTATTGAAACGTGACATACAAATGGTGTATGCCATAATTAATTCTTTATTATTATTATTATTATATCTCAAACTTTAATTTGGTACTATTAACTGCTCTTTTTAAACGCCATACAACTCAATAATCTTATGACTCAAAACTTACTTGTTATATAATATTTAAAATATATGTTTCAAATATTTTATTTTCATTCACAAAATGGGATTTACAATTTTCTACCCTGGTCAAGATCTCAAATGGTAGAGTCATGGCCAAGATATTGTATGCTTTCATATCAGTCTTGATTTTCTTCAAGTCATCACCAGCTACACTTTTCAAGCTTACTGGCTTTTGTATATTATAATCAGGACGTGAAGTCACTGGAATGTATGGTCCCTCAGTTATGGAAGTCCATAGGTCAGGCTCTTGGAAGATGATCCAATTTCTGAACATGATTTTCCAAAATTTGTGTTGTTCTTCAACCTTGGTGGTTTGAGACCACTGTTGGATCTAGATACTTCATCAGACATGTTTGTTAATGATTTCACTTAAGGGTTCAAGTTAAATTGTTTCATTATTTAGCTCGGTGCTAAATTATTTTTATCCTAAGGTGATTATTTGTCCAATGTCCAATTAGTCACTAGGATTTGTTTGATTTTAAATTTACTTTTAGTTACCGAATAAAGGAATTTTAATCAAATTGAATTTAACTAACTCCTAGGTAACATAAGTCAATCATTGTGATGTAATGAATATTCTATGAGTCAACCCTTTTTATTATTCTGGTTAACACAGTCAAAACCTAAAAACATAAAAACACAATAAATGTGTCTTTTAAATGATCAAAAAGTTACACTTAATGATTTCTTTTGAAAATGCAAATGAAGAGCGGTTTCTTCACTTGTTTTGATGATTAAATCAACAAAATCACTGGAGATCTTAAAGATTTGAAGATTATGATGAACTAGGGTTTCAACCTAGAATAGTTGTGGCCGAGCAACTTGATGAACAACAAACAAATTTTGTTGTTTTGATGATGTTTTGTGTCTAATTCGAGTACAGGATAACTCAAAAATGACGATTAAACACAGTTTAAGGATTGAAATCATCCAAAAATAGTGTTTATATGTCGAAAATCGATAGAAAAGTACCCGTGTACTGTTTTATCCAAATATCTCTTAAAACCAATTTGGTTTGTGATTTTTGTGATGATTATATTTAAAAATAATGTATGAATGATTTTGGGAGCTTTGTTACCAACAATAACACATAATCATCTTCAAAATGAACCAAAAAAGATTGTTAAGTCATGTTCTCAAACTTTTGATGAATGGATGATGTAGAAGATTGTTCTTCTGTGGTTTTATGCTCGATATGTATGCTTTTGAAGCTAATGAATAGTAGAGATAATTGTATTGATTGAGAGGTTCAAAAATCAATGTATGATTTGAGCCAAGGCTTTGATACCACCCGATGGAATTAGCTTTGTTCTTGAACAAGGTTGATCCTCCAAGGACCTTTTTAATCTCTTAACAAATTTGTCTAACAAATTGATCTGTGTAATGAAAACTAATATACTCAAACACATGGTTTGGAAACCTATGATGTAAGATATGATCTCTATAGTGTGTGTATATTTGTGTGATTATGTGTTTGTATGGTATAAATGCTTAGAGAAATTGAAAATGCTTGTTTGATTGATAATTTGTTCAAAAGCTTACAAAGGATTAGGGTACAAGGCTATTTAAAACCTATGCACATACTATGTACAATTACAAAAGTATCCTTAAATAAAACAAATTACATAATTAATCCTAAGTCTAAGTGTTGTCCGCTGTGGATGATGACATGTCCGCTTTGGATGTTTGGCTTTCCGCTGTGGATGATACAATGAATTGTCCATTGTGAACACTTGTTTTCTGCCGTGAACACATTGCTCTCTGCTATGAACACTTGGATGTTTGCGTAGATGTTGTTTGTTGTGGAGTGTTCATCTGTTGTGGATATTGAACATCTGTTGTGGACTAGTTCATCAGCTTTGAATGTTAGGCCATCCGCTGTGTCGTTGTTCATCCACTATATGTACTTGGACATTCTTCAAACTACATCTGCTGCCAATTGTTAAGCATCCACTGTGTGCAGGTCTTCATTTGCTACCAACACTTTGATAAATTTCTTTATCTACAAAATCTATAAAAGAAATTTAAACAACAATTAGTGTTTGGATTTAATGTTACTTATAATTGTATGTTAGTAAATGGTTGTTTGGATGTTAGAGCATGTTGGATTGATTAAAGCAAGCATTATCCTTTAATGAGCTTGTTGAGTCCAACAACCTTAGTAGCGGAGTCATTAAATGGTACTTGAATACTTTCAATTGGAAAATCTTGTGTCGAAGATGTAGATATATCAGGAGAGTGGGGGTCATATTCAACAACAGGATATACCAGAGTAGAATTAGATACATGTGTTGAGATGTGATCAGAAGTTTGATCTTGTTCAAGATTAGAAATAGATGGTTGAACAACCGTAAGATCGTTGGAAGAAATCATGTCTGAACGAACCCCAAAATTATGCGATGTAGAATGAAAAGTTTCATTAGAGAATAGATCAGGCAATGTTGTGCTTATCGAACTGTATCTGCAATACAGAAGAAGTTTGATTAAAATTACCAAACAATGAAGCATAGTCATATACCCAATCAGGAGTTGATCCGGTCGGTTTTATTAGATTCGTGCCAATCAATATTAAAAGACTCAATGATATTTTTTGTCCTTTTATTATAAACTGATATGCCAATATGCCACTTTATTTGCTGAGTATCCAACAAAGTAGCAATCGTCAGCTTTTGCCTCAAATCTTGATTTTAAGTTTGAAGTGTGTAATAGTGTAGAACAAAAACCAAAGGCCTTAATATATTTAACTTTATGTTTGTTCTTAAAAAATATTTCATATGGAGTCTTCTATTGATTATTGACCAAAACAAGAATCTAAACATAACACACAGTATTAACAGCCTCTGCCCAAACGAATAATGGAAGTTTTGCAGTAGAAGTCATTGTTCGAGCTGCTTCAATCAAAGTTCTATTACGTCTTTCAGCAACTCCATTTTGTCTTGGAGTTCCTACTGTATTGAATTGTTTGATATTCCCTTTGAATCACAAAAATCATTCAAGATATGATTGTAAAACTCAGTTCCATTATCACTTCTAATGCACTTGATCTTCTTGGCAGTTTAATTTTCCACGAGAGTCATGAACTTTATCAACATGTAAGGAGTTTCAACCTTTGTTGCTAATAATAAAACCTAATTGAATCTTGAAAAATCATTAGTAACAATCCAATAATAAGAATGCCTTCCCCAGCTTAAAACACTTATGAAACCAATAAGATCCATGTGTAATAACTGAAGAATTGAATCAACAGAGTTATGAGCTATGGGTTTATGAAGAAGTTTATGTTGTTTACCCTTGGGGCAAGACAAACAATTTTTGACAAGTTGAAATTCATTCATTGGTAGACCAACACCATGATTTCTTCTGACTAATCTGTTCATGTTTTTGATATCGACATGTTTGAGTTGACCATGCCATAACATTGAATCACTCTTCGAGGCTTTGGATAACAAGAAAAACACTGTAACCAAGAATCTAAACTATTCATGTCCAACAAATATGTATCTTTTTCTCTTGGAGTCCTTAGTAATACGCTTTCATCATGTAGTACAAACAAGGTTTGATTATTAAACACTCTTTTGCAGTTAAATGTGTTGAATAGTTTATATTATATATTTGAGAAACACTTAGCAAATTATGTTTCAACTCTTTAACATAACTTACATCCTCAAAGCTCAATACACCATTAGTCATTGTACCTCTCTTGTTGATTTTACCTCCTTTATCACTCGTGAAAATAACATACCACCACTATGATGTTAAACATTATGAAATAGTGATATGTGACCAGTCATATGTCTAGAGCAACCACTATCAACATGCAATAAGCTATCGATAGTTCGCTTGGTTGTTCCTGCAAATATTAAGAAATTAATAATTTTCAAGAACCCAAGCCATCGTTGACTTGTGAGCATTGTTTTCATCCAAATATGTTACTGATTTTAGTATCATATTTCATCTGTCATTAAAAGCATAATCATCAATAGGTTCTAAAACTATCATTATGACTTTGAGTCTCCCTGAGTTATTGTTTAAGGTTTTGGCCTTGCTTTCATCAACACTTTGTGATTTCCTTACCACATTAGTTTTGCTCATGTTTTCATTTAAGTTTTCTTTTATCTTGTATTTTTGTCAAACTTAGCTTTTATAAAATTATTTTGTATTATATGAAATAGAATTATGAAATCGTAGTCTATTTATCGATTTCTGTTGATAAATGCAATTTCTTGCCGTATGATTGGTTTCCCACAAACAAAGCAAGACCGTTCATGTGTTTTATTCGAAGGATAGAATTCAGTTACACGCTTGTTTCTCTCAAACTGTTTATGATAACCACCATAGTTATCATAGAATCCGGCTTTAGCATATTCTTGGCTATATGATTTCATAACAGTCTCCCTCTTCTCTCTATCAACATTTATTGTTCTAGCTTGATCTGAAAGACTTGAGGAAAATTTCTTTGTCTTTGATTTGAATCTGTAGCCGATAAGGCATGATCTGTGTCTTTAAAACTATTGGAAACATTTGCTGGAATGGGACGATATTAGTGACACCTGAGCTACAAAGATCTTCTTTCACAGAGTTAGCATCATGAGGAAGTTTATTTTTAAACAATCGAGAGTTCGTTTCTTTGAAAATATGATCTTCCTTTTCTATAATTATTTTCTTTTAAGATTGTTGTCACTGTGCATAATTTTTGCCTTTAACTCTTCTTATTTTGTTGAACATTTTGAATAGTCATTCTTAACTACAGAAAAAGCAAGTTGTTCATTTGCCATAAGTGATTTAGTACAATCAGACATGTTTTCAATACAAGTCTTATTTTTATTATTCAGAAAAACTATTTCATCATCACTTTTCAAATCTTCTCTCAATCCATCTTTCTTCAAACTTTCTGCATAGACATTAAAATCATTGATTTTAGATTCAGTTTTTATGATTGGATCAACGTCAAAGACATGTTGACTGAGGCTTTTTGGTCAAAAGTTGGTTGAAATCCCAGACCATAACTCATATTCTAATATGTTGAGTTAACTGATGAAGACATACAAGAGTAATCAGGATTAATGGGAGGAGCTATCTTAGTAAATCCAACACCACTATTACCGCCATTAATTTTATATGTCATCTAGAATTTGATAATACCTTCTACCATTGTTGTGAAAAGTTCAAAATTTTCAATTGTAAGCTTAGCTGATATAAGATCACTATTAAGTTTATTTATTTCCAAAGTCAGTTCATCATTACTTTTTGACAAATCATTATTTGTGCAATCTTTATCATGAAGATTAAGTTGTAATTGTTAAATTGTTTTATATAAACCTTCTAAATTTTTGTTCGAAAATCTTTTTATTTGATTTATGTTTTCATGCTTGATATTGAAGTTTTTTAACTTCTAATATCAAGTTTTCATTATCTTTCAACTTTCTTAATACATGAATTAGTTAACAAATCAATATATACCTTAGAAGTGGTCATTAGACATTCACCACCATCTTTCAAATCTTTCACCATGAATGCCTACAAAATTTCCTTCTTTTCCAGTATTTTTTATTTTGTTGAATTGCTAGATTGATCTCGAAAGCTTTCATCATTTAAGTTTCACATTTGCTAGAGTAATTTCAACACCTTTCATTGTATCGCAGACCACCACTACCTTAGGAAACAGCTCGTGATGGTGGGCCAGGTCAGTTTATACATACCTACACTTTTCAATCAAAAAAGTTACGTTTGTTTGAAGTTTCTTTACATATTAACCTCACGTATAATACCTCATTAAGCTTAACAAACTGCAATGGAAGTGATACCAAGGTGCCAGAAGTTGTAAATTGTGATTCTAGCTCGATCATTAAGGTGAACATGTTTCTTAAACTTCTGTCTGTTGGATTGATAAAAACAAGCAGATGACTATATTTAATTAATTTAGCTGGGGTTTAAGCGACCATAACATGGTATGCATACATACATATATATATATACACACATACACACACACACACACACATATATATATGCTTTGTTTTGTCGTTATGGAGTGTTCATCTGCCGTGTACTGTTCGTCAGCTGGAACTTCGTCATATGTTGTATGTGATTGTTCATCGCTGCCAGCACTTAGACTTCATTCTTCATCCGTTGTGTCTTTCTTGTTTATCTTGTGGACATGCCTTCATCCGCTGTGGACACTTAACAAAAATTTCTTTTTATCTACAAATCTAAAAAAGAAATTTTAACTTAATTAGTGTTTGATATGAATGTTAATTATGTTTGAATGTTAGTCAATGGTTTTTTGATTGTTATAACATATTATGATTGATTATGGCATGCATTATCCTTCAATGCACTTGTTGACTCCACAATACTCCCTTTAAGGATGATGCTGCCAATCTTCATTGTTTGCTTGTTAATGTTTTGTTTGTTAGTGATAATGAGTTTGCTTATGTTTGATTTGAATGATTGCATGATTTCACTTATAATGATGGATTGGTTGATAATTTGTATGATTGCATGATTGCATGTTTAACTTATTACACATGAGTAATCAGATTACCTTGTATGTTATGACTCATATGTTTGCTTATATGACTTGTTAATTGCATGATTGTTGTTATGTTTGATAATATGTATGATATTAATAAATGATTGATGTTCTGATGTGTTTGTTATGTCTGTTATGCATGGTTGTAAGTTTTGATTATTTAAATGGTTAGATATGTGTGATTGTTGGTTTGCATGTTCGATTATTAGTGAACCAATATCAAACAACCAGTCAGATCCAATAACTTTCTTAGTGAATGAATGTTCGTTGAAAACAACATCAGTTGTTTCTTCCACTATGTTCAGTCTAGGATTGTATATTTTATATGATTTAGAGCTTCTAGAGTATCTAAAAAAAATCCATCGTCTGCCATTGGAGCAAACTTAGATAAATGTTCTCTGGTGTTTAACATGGATACAGAACATCCAAATGCTTTAAGAAATTTAATAAAAGGTTTTCTTTTAAACATTAATTCATATGGAGTTTTGTATGTTCTTTAATTATTAATGTTCTGTTTTGAATATAGCAAGTTGTGTTGATGGCTTCAGTCCAAAAAGATATGGGTAATAGAGAGTCAGCTAGCATAGATCTAGCAACTTTTATAAATGTTCTGTTTCTCCGTTCAGCAACTCCATTATTGACTTATTCCTTTCCCTGCACAAAAGGAAGAAAGAATGTTATTCTTAAATTCAGTACCATTATCACTTCTTAAAGTTATGACTTTAAGAACCAATTGATTTTAAATTTTAGCATTAAATGATTTGATGATTTCTGCTATTTCTGACTTGTGTAATAGAAAGAAAACCTAGGTAAATCTGGAGTAATCATCTACTATAACAAGACAGTATTGCTTCTTTCCTATGCTTAGTATGTTTGTGGGGCCAAAAAGGTCCATTTGAAGCAATTTGAGTGGTATGGTTAGAGTTTACCAATGAGACACTCCATGTTGTTTGCCTTTTTGACATGTAGTGTAGTGGTTTGTACAGAAGAATTCTATTTGTGGTAGACCTATTACTAAGTCACCTTTAACTAATTGAATCATTCTGCTAAAATTAGAGTGTCCCAATCGTCTGTGCCGTAATTGGGAAATATCTTCTAATGCTTTTGACGAGGAGTTTTCAAAAGGATACAATCTTCTGGTATTTGAAAACCCATCTTGAGAATGTAGCAATTGTTGGAGTTGAAGAGTGTTGAATATCCCTTGTCATATATCTGAGATACACTCAAAAGATTAAAGTGGAGGTTGGAGCAGTAGTTATCATTCTCAAAGCTGATCAACCCATTGGATGTTGTTCCTTCACTAGTTATCTTTCCTCTTATCTTTTCACCTCCAAATGCTACCTTTCCTCTATGTTTGATCTTGAAATCCTAAAAGAAGGAACAGTTGCCAGTCATATGTCAGGAGCATCCACTTTTAACATACCATTTGTTGTCAGGCCTTCTTGGATGTCTCTGCACAGACAATGAAATTAATTAGAGGGTGAAACAAGCCAAGATGGTCTTGGATTTTCCATCTTTTCCTATAATACAAATTTCTTCTAAAGAAGCACTATCTGCTGGCTTAGGAACTCTAGGTACACTAGACTTCCTTTGCATGTTTTAGCTCTATTAGGAGAAGCGCTTTGAGCTCTCCTCCTTTAAGTGCTAAGGTTAGATGGTGTCTGTTTTAAGACTTTTCTCATGTTTGTTGTTTAAAGTTGTCATAAAAATTTTGTCATTGTTTAAAACACGTTTGTATAAGGAGTTTCTTGGTACTCCTCCCTTGTTTTTGTAGGAATATGTCACGGACTTATTTTTTCACATTCCGTGCGGCACTTAGATCCGTTCTAAGTCAGCCTTCTTGATCTCAAATGGGTGTTTATGCAGCGGAACTCTTTATAAGGGAACGTTAGATTGGTAGTGCACAAGTGGAATGCTCGTGATGTGTGATTACAACACAAGTATTAAGCTTGTATTACCATGAACACAGTACAATGCTTTGAGTTGACAAAGGACTTGGGTGTGTGCAAATGAGGCCCACCACCCTATTTATACTAGTTACATATCTTCTAGATTGTTCTATATCTAGCATGTCTTTACATAATATCAAGACTAGATATTTACTAGGATTTCTCTAGAATCCCCATGATCTTTCAAGGTGATTTCATGGCTGATTTGTGTAGCCCATTCTAGAGTATGTTAAATATTTGAGGGTTGTTCTTGATAGTTCTTCATAGCAGCCCTTTGAGCCATGTTTTCTAGTGTCTTGTAGACATTCTAGAGCCTTCAATGCTGATAGGTTGCTCCAGAGTTGTGTGGGCTGTTCCGGATACTTCCGGGCAACCTTGTTGGCCTCAAAGTGCCCCTAACGGATAAGAATTGGGTGTTGCGATCTGCTTTTGGCGGTCGTGACAAATAGCTATCTATTCTCAGTGATTTCTCATCCTAAGTTTGTTTGTTTTGCCTTTTTCTTCTTCTATTGAAAACGCAATTGGCTGTACTATGATTGTTTCTTTCACAATTGAACTATAGTTGTGAAAATGACATGTTTCTGTACTATGATTGTTCATATCACAGTATTTACAGTACTTACCATATTGCACTTTTGTGTGTTGTTGGGAATTGATCACACCACTCACATAAGGAAATTTTGTGGTACTTGTTTGTTGAAAACTTTTGATTTTAGTTTGACTTTAATGGAATATCAAAAGTTACAGTTGGTTGTTTAGGCTGAGTGGGGATTTTCATTCCCCTTTGTTAGTCTTTTGGGAGAGACAGTGGAAGACTCAGCCTTTCTTTCCACTTGAGCGGATATCAATTACTTGTTTCTGCTTTGGTCATTTTGGTGTTGTATCGACCACACTTGAAACTTTTCAGTTTTAGTAATTGGTGATCTCACTCATCATATAGTAAATCTTCATCGTCTTCATCTGATGTGTGTACATAAAATTCATTGTTTTCCCCCTTGATAGAAATCTATTGATTTTATTTGTGGTGGTGCATGGCTTTTAACAAATTTTATTAGAGGTGATTTTGATATTAAGGGCTTTTAAAAAATTTTACCAGGTGATTTTGATACTAATGATGATTTAGATGATGATGATGGGTTTAGAGTCATCTGTCTGTCATGAGGGTAAAGTGATTCCCCTTGTTTGTTGGTCATTGATCAGGTAGTGGGATATATATCATTTATAACATGGGTTTGACCATATTATATCCCAAACCTGAATGGTCTTTGAATGCTCTATGTTGATCAAGAAGTTCTTCAAACTTCTTATTACTCACTTGAAACTTTTGAAGTTTTATTTCAGTTTTAGCTTATCATGTTTTTACACTGAGTCAAAGATTCAGAGAGTTTCTCAAATTGAGCTGCTAGTGTTAATTTTCTAAAACACAGTCTGTCCAATCATTTTTTTAGTGACAAAACTTTGATCTCATACTATTTTTGTTTTGATTTAAACTGACATTTAAAATGTTGTTTTAAGAACTTCTTAGAAAGTTTGTCTACATTCTCTCTGTATCTTGTGACTTCGTTAATGCACACTTGAGAATAGAGATTCTCCTTTACCTCTTTCGGGATTGCATCAATTTTATCCTCAACATGTGCCATGAGTTTATGGTTAGGAGATTGTATCTCTACCTCATACACGCTCCCAGTCACACTCACCATCTTGTTTGATTATCATTCCAGAGGACTTGGAGTGTTGATTGGAGCTGTATCGTGTGATTGTGCTGGTATTGGTGCAGATGGAATGCTAATGGGAGGTGGAACTTGTCTCCTTGTATGATACCACTTGAAGTTTGTGTTGTTTGTTGTTTCTATCAGTCCTGGGTTGTTGACATTCTCTAGAGAAGACCATAGAGCTGACAGTTGTAGCATCCTCACTTTGGTCTGTCAAAACCAATTTTGTTTTCTTGTCCATACTCAAACCCCTGTTTCTTGCAGAAACTTCTTTGATCTGTATGCAATCATTGCCATAGACCACTGAAGATGCATCTCTTTAACCATGTCAGGTGGCAATTCCAAATCTACTGGATGATTTGTGATGGTGTGAGATTCCACCCATGTATGCTTTAAACTTGTGGAGAAGGCTGCAAAGGCAGCCTTTTGCTCTTCACTTTGTAGGATGATTGTGAGAGCATCCATTAGTTTCTCAAACTTGTGTATGTTTTGGGTCTTTGTATGAAGTTTGTTTTGCTTGAGTTGGAAGCATTTTGGTGTTGTTAGCTCTGAGGTGTTGCTTCATATGAAGCATGAACACCAGTTTTCTTAAGACTTTTGCTTGTTTTATGGTGATTCAGGAGCTGAAAAATTGAAGTTTCAGAGGAATCAAGAAACTCCTCCTCTTCTTGGTTCACCAGCGCATGTCAAGAATGCATTGTCCGTTGTTTGCATCTCTTGAATATGTATGATTTCACATGTCTAACTGTGCTGTTGTTTCTGGATCTCTCATCTAATTCTAGTGCCTCTACTTGGCCACTAGTGCATCCATTGATAATGCTTCTAGATCCAGTGTTGCTTTCATCAGAGAGTGATTGAGTCCAGTGCTTTGGAAGAGTATACAACATTTTCTTGTTGATCTCCCAGATTGATATTTAGACCATAAACAATCATCTCATTTACTAGCTGTACGAATCTATGGAGTTGTTATGGTATTGACTCTTTTTAAACATGGTGGAAAGTTTCATATTGGAAGCTCAATTTGTCTTTCTTGATTTTCTTGATTTCCTTACTTCCATCACACATTATGTGAAGTACCTTCCACAGTTCATATGTTGTATTGAAGTTCTCAACTATGGTCTGCATCTCAAACGGGAGAGTCAGTGCAAGAATGAGGAATGCTTTCATGTGGTTTTAACCTTTTTCTGACCATCACTAGCTACACTCTTTAAACTCGCTAGTTTTTTAATGTTATAATCTCTCACACCACCTCAACTTCTACAAACTGGGTTTACCGTTAGGCACATGACATACCAAGATCTCAGCTGTTAGTTACACCAACGACGTAATAATTTAAAAACATAGTTGTCTTATTATTAGAAAATCCCAAAAATAATTAATAATGAATTCATGAAAACATTTGCGGAAGCGTAAACATTCATAATTTAAACATGCAAAACACGCGCAACCCAAAGAAATTAATTTGTAGGAACATTATTTAACTGTTTAAAAGAAATCAAAATGTATGCAATGACGAGATGCTCCTAGTCATGCACACTTTAAGAACAAGAAAGAAACATGCTAAAGTGTCAACACAAGGTTGGTGAGTTCACAAGTTTTGACAAACAATAACACAATAGAAAGCAGATCCAGTAAACAAAGTAATATCAGTAGATAGCTAGTCTACATAACAAGTTACATAGTGTATGAAGTTTGCAACCAAAGCTGACAATGTAAATTTATGCATCGGCTGTGGCTACCAGACCACAGCAACAGAATTTGGTCAATTAACACCAGTTTGACGTGCAGTCGTGAGAGCGCTACTAGCCTGGGTGGGGTTTATCAAACCCAATAGATCTACTCAAAATACCTCGCTAAAGTACATAAATTAACGGTTTCGAAAGTGAGGTCTTAAAGTGGTACAACACTAGTAACATACGATTTACAGTAATACTGATCAAATGAAAGAATGTTTAAAAGAACAAGTTTTTTTTTTCCCTAAAAAGAATATATGTATAGTGGGGCCGTAAACTCACCTTAAATGCACAGCAACCCGTAAATGCAAGCACAAATGGTCAGGGTCCAATTAACTAGAATTTCATTTAATATTTAATTGAGATTAAATATTATAATTGAATTAATTTTTGAGAATAGAATGGTATGTTTCGCGATCACGGTTTGGTTACGACGCAGACTAACAATTGTTTTCTCTCCCATTCACAAGCAATACAGTCAAGCACAACTCAATCTGATGAAAGGACCCAGTTATCACGTATGAAAGTACACCTTAATTATATGACCTATTTATAACAAACCCCACACTTTTAATAGCACGTACCCCATTTGTATTAA
The DNA here is from genome assembly GCA_025506505.1 of Flaveria sonorensis. Lineage (NCBI taxonomy): Eukaryota > Viridiplantae > Streptophyta > Magnoliopsida > Asterales > Asteraceae > Flaveria > Flaveria sonorensis. Next base: position 35,298,476 of record CM046437.1, read on the forward strand.
TGTACGATGACCAATTATAACACCCTTAAGGTAATTTATACACTTACTCATTCATACCCTCGCAAAAAAAATATGAAATGGACATCTTTATAATGCACTTACCACCTTACACCAATTCTTATGCACACATATTTCACCATACCATAACATGTTTGCAACCATAGACAAACATGCACAAAGCAGCTTGCATCCAAGCTAGAACACACAACCATAAGCATATACCCAAAATTCCATGTTACCATCCAAAACAACCCCAATCCATGGTCAAAACTTAGTACACGCCCTCACACATATTCACTGCCATGACAACGTACGCACACATACATGCCCGTACCATCTACATCACCATCACACACACACACCATAACGCAAAGCTACATACACACAGAAACTTAATGGCATACGTATCTACATATACAAAAGAAAACATACACATCGAAACCATATACATACACACGAACCATCAACCGAGAACCTTCACCCAAGACAAAACCAAAACCGCAAAACGCAAACCAAAACTCAAATCATAACAGCACGAACATGATTACAGATCTAGGGATCATACCGAACGAGGTACGTTGTTGTTCGGACGTCGTCCGCTGTCATCGGGTATCCACGGTTGGGACGGATAACGTTGCTTGATTTCGGTTTTTTTGATCATGGGGAGGCTGCTGAAGGGAGTAGCCACGAGAGAGCTGCAATCAGGAGGTTTCTGTAAGGGGAGTCATGAGGGAAAGTGCTGCTGGTCAATGATGGTGGGAGTTCTGATGATTAGGGTTACGATAGAGAAAGTGTTCAGGTGGTTTAGAAGAGAAGCCGGGATGGGGGGGTGATGTTGATTATATAGATTTTGTTAACAATTTACACAATCCCCCTCCAACTTAAACATGAATTGCATTCTTTAACTTTATTTAATTTGATTAAGTTTAGAGTTAAATAATAATAATAGTAACCATTTTATTTATTAAAAACTATATTTAATAAAGCACCAAGTGACGGAAAAAAATTTGATAACAATAAATGACATTAACTTGAAAATACGGGCTGTCACATCATCCCCATGTGTAGGAATTTTCGTCCCGAAAATTAAAACATCAGGTTTTCGAAAAACACCAGATTTAATGATGCTAAGCATGTCTAAAGAATAGGATTTCTGTGAATTTTTAGAAACAAACCGAAAAGAAAGAAATTCTAAAATTTCTGGCTATGACATCATCCCTCTTTGTTGAAGGGAATTTCATCTCAAAATTTAAAGGAAATATCTCTTAAGAATGGATACCTTAGGAAGTGGATGCTTGATCTTTGAACGGTTGCGGGTACTTTTTT